>JADBJO010026140.1:7500-22861 GCA_016801955.1 Conus betulinus | reverse complement strand
CTTGAGGGTGCCGGCCTTGACCCCAGCCTTCAGGGCGGTTTTCAGACGGGCGTTGATCTTGGTCACCTCCATGCCCACCTCGTAGTTGGCCATGATGTACTTGAGGATGGCCTGGCGGGAGGAACCACCCCGTTCCTTCAAGGAGCTGACGGCAGCGGCGATCATGACGTTGTACTTGGGGTGCAGTACAGGCTTCCTGGGCTTGGCGGCCTTCTTTACCTGAGCGGGAGCAGCGTCAGACATGGTGCAGGGTTATAACAGCAGGACAACAACGACGAGGAGCAAGACCGCAAGGTGTTGTACACGCTTCGGAGTCGGCGATGTGAATGACGTTTGCCACAGCCCTCACCCCTTTTATTGAGCACTACCGAGCCGCAAAGCCAGCAGCGCGAGACCGCACGCGAAACGGCGCTCGCCAAGCCTCCACACGGCCAATTTGTGTTTGTTTGTGACGTTTGTTTCAGAGCTTCTAGTTTGAACACAACACACAGGACAGCCACATATTGCATATCAATACAATTGTTGATCAATAAGCAACGTTTTGGTATATTTTGTTTTGCATAGTTTATTCTTGATAAAAAGAATTTTGTCGATTAAAGTGTTGTTTGGAACTTGCTGAAACGAGTTCAATGAACATAATGGTTTATCTCTCCAAGAATTCTGTTTAAAACCTGTCGTTTTATGTTAGGAACATGTTCCTGGGATTCTCATCTCTACATTTCAATCAGTTGTTTGTCTCTGATGGTCGTGTGTGTGAAGTTTGAAGCAGTTTTCTGACCACCACAAAACACAGCTTGGGAGACAGCCAGCCATTGTCCCGGTCCCTCTGTAATCTTACTAAATTTCCACTCTTCGTTTTTGTCTATGGAAGACGAAGATCAAACCGTGTGATTGAGCAGAAAGATTTGTTAAGTGTCGGGAAATGATAGTGACCATTCGATTTGTTTGTACAAGTTTGTTTAAGGTCTGATTTTGACAGTTTTCTTTGCCATGTTTTCCACGCTAACGATACACGATTCATCATGGCGTCGCCCTGTCCAAACGCATAGCTCTGAATTTTTTCTTTGTTCACATGTTTAATGATGTCTATGTGAATGTGTGTCATTGAACAAAACATACGTAAAATCATAGTTCTGTTGGTTTTCGGCTTTGGGTGTTATCATACTCAGCCATGGGAGAGAGAAAGTAGCACTCAATGTAAACAGGTTGTACTGTCAGTTTGTTACACTGTATGTTTCAGTTATAGGCCTAAGAGAAGAGAATATTTAACTTAACGTTCATGTGGACTCATTTCAGAACTACTGTGTCGTAGTGTATACAGACGTTCACACATATTGAAATCAACAGTTTGCTGTGCATTGTTAAATTGTTTGTGTGATGATTATAGCAAGTGTTGTCCGACAGGTGTGGGTAGGATTTCAAACCAAAAAATGCCCTGCCCTCCTTTTTTGTCTTTGTATGAACGAATTAAATCGTGTGATTGAACAGATTTGTTAAGATTCGGGAAACCATAATTACCATTATCATTTTAATTACGTGTAAGTTTAAGGTCTAGTTTTGAACGTTTTCTTTGCCATGTTTTCCACGTCAACGGAATACGATTTATCATGGCGTCACTCTGACCAAAGCACAGCTCTGAAATTTTTTATTCTCCTTCACATGTTTAGTGATGTCTATGTGAATGTGTCATTGAACAAAAGATTAGAAATAATCATTAAATGTCATAATTTTGTGGGGTTTGAGGTTTAGTGAGGACGGTGGTATTATACTGAAAGGGAGGAGAGAAAACAGCATACACAGTATGGGTTAGTCACAGGCCTACGAAGGGGGATATATGGAGTTGTTGTGGATTGATTTCAGCACTAGGAGACAGATATGCACATATATTTAATATAAATCAACAATCTACCGTTCGTTAAGAATTTGTTTGGGTGATGATTGTAAAAACTGTTGTTGTGTGAGAGGTGTGGGTGGGATTTCAAATCAAAAAGGCGGTCACCTGCTGTTCAAAGATCTGCAACAGGCACAGAGACCATCACTGAGAATCAGTCATATAAATGTCAGTGTTTTCTGTTTGATGGTGACTAGAAACATTGGTGTTTGTGTTCATTGTTAAGGAATGTGTTCGTGCCTGACAGTGGTGTGAGAGGGAGGGGAGAGGAAGGGGAGGGAGGGAGGGGGGAAATCTGCGTCAGCGAATCAAACATGGCGGGTTTCGTACTGTGTTGGTCCAAGACGTCATGCCTGTCACGGTGCGTGCGTGCGTGCGTGCGTGCGTGTGTGTGTGTGTGTGTGTGTGTGTGTGTGTGTGTGTGTGTGTGTGTGTGTGTGTGTGTGTGTGTGTGTGTGTGTGTGTGTGTGTGTGTGTGTTTGTGTGTGTTGTGTGCGTGTTCAAGTTGTGTGTGTGTGTGTGTGTGTGTGTGTGTGTGTGTGTGTGTGTGTGTGTGTGTGTGGGTGTGTGTGTTCAAGTTGTGTGTGTGTTCAAGTGTGTGTGTGTGTGTGTGTGTGTGTGTGTGTGTGTGTGTGTGTGTGTGTGTGTGTGTGGTGTGTGTGCGTGGGTGTGCGTGTGCGTGTGTGTGTGTGTGTGTGTGTGTGTGTGTGTGTGTGTGTGTGTGTGTGTGTGTGTGTGTGTGTGTGTGTGTGCAAGAGAAAAAAAGTACACAATATACACGTAGAAACCCAAAAATACATAGCAATGAAAGCATCCACCAACGATCAGAATCAAATGATACGTATTCCATCAATGTTCTGATGAAACATCCATTGAATATGAGATTGGGCACATTCAAGAGAGAGAGAGAGAGAGAGAGAGAGAGAGAGAGAGAGAGAGAGAGAGAGAGAGAGAGAGAGAGAGAGAGAGATTTTATTTTACCAGGGTAATAAGATAAGCAAATTGTACATGCTTTTTTCCACCCAGCCCTAGGGAAAACAAAACAACAACAACAACAAAGAGAAAAAAAGAAAAAAAACAATGGAAAACAAGCAAGTCATTATAGCAACTACAGGGGAAAACGTGAATACACAAATCGATAATTACACTATGAAAAAAGAGACTGATACAACAAACGCAGATTACAGAATCCTGCATGCATGCACAAATGTGAGTGTACACAC
This sequence comes from Conus betulinus, assembly GCA_016801955.1. NCBI lineage: Eukaryota > Metazoa > Mollusca > Gastropoda > Neogastropoda > Conidae > Conus > Conus betulinus. Next base: position 19,747 of record JADBJO010026140.1, on the reverse strand, counting down.
ACACACACACACACACACACACACACACACACACACACACACACACACACACACACACACACACACATGCCCGCGCGCAAATGATAGGATGGATTTTGTCTATGACTGGAAAGAAATAGAAAATCAAGAAATAAATGAAGACAGAAAAAGAAAAGAGAAAAAGACGAAGAAAAAAAGGAAAAAAAAAAAAAAAAGGAAAGACTAACACACGCACACTTATGCGCACATACACGCACACAAATTCGCGTGTGAGTGCATGCCTCATATACATACATACACATACGTAATACACAAATAAATACGTATACATAAATAGATTTATACTCTCATGCATAGGAAATAGCGTTGTTTCAAAACGATCCAATATTCACTGACTTTGTCAAGGTGTTAAGTTAAAGTGTTTGAAATAGTTTTTTCTTTTTTTTTTTTTTTTTTTCACTTTTCTTTTATTTTTGGTACGCTGCTGAAAAGATGAGTGCTAGGTTTACGGATAAGTATATTATTGGTGTATCTTGATTGGTTTTTGAGCGGTAATTTTGCAGCTAGAGTCGCAAGCTGAGAGAGAGAGAGAGAGAGAGAGAGAGAGAGAGAGAGAGAGAGAGAGAGAGAGAGAGAGAGAGAGAGAGAGAGAGTTTAAATTTCCGTAGGACAATCATAAAAATTAATTTAGGTCGTTTATCGCGGCCAAGTTGTACAAGGGACAAAACTCCAAAGACAGCGCAGTGCAAGCAGGTAGCGGTTGTCTTCTCTTTTTCTTTTGAAACGTGTAACACCGAGGAATATACAGATCAGCAGAAAAAATAGTATGTGCGTGCAGTGTGTGCGCTAAATTCGTCAGAGACAGACAGGTGTGCGCGCGCACACACGCACATGGACGCACGCATGCGAATACAAGCAAACACGTACACACACTCACACATTGACACACATTGACACACACGCACATATGGACACACACATACACGCACGCACGCACGCACGCACACACACACCACACACACACAACACACACACACGTGAACACGCATGGACACACCCACGTGAACACAAGCACACACGTGCACACACTCACACACACACACACACACACACACACACACACACACACCACACACACACACACACACACACACGACTCGGGTGTGCGTGTTTGCGTGTATCACTCAGCATCCTGGTGTGTTTGCAAAGTGCATGAATACCTTTATATGCATTGTATCCTATGCTAGAGCATAAAAATGTGGCCTAGTTCTGTGTTCAACATTACGTGTAGCTGGGACCTGTATACACACTTGTTTCTATCAGAAATGACCACACGCCTACACGTGTGTTAGTCTAATGGCGGATGTCTGTCTTTATTCAGTAGTGTGTGGGAGAGGGGATGGGTTGGGAAGAGGGTGGTAGGACCGCTCTGCCTTTTTGTTATTTTGTCTTTCTTTCCATCATCCACCATCCCCCTCCCCCCCCACCCCCACCTTAGTGGTCTCTATGTCCCCCACCTCTCCCCCCTGCTCGAAGAAAGTCTTAACCTTTTATTCTCTTTCTGTAGTTTATAACATGGTATCTATTGAAGCTGATGATTTATTTCTGCTTTATTGGCCCCTTCTTTTCGGTTCTCCGAAAGTTTCTTCTTTTTCTTGCAAAGAATATCATGAGAACTTTAGTGCTGACGACTAGGTACACACTATCCTGTTTGAATACTTTAACCGTTCTATAAAGAGCATGATGGGAGGCAACAAGGGGGGGGGGGGGGGGGGGGGGGAGGGGGGGGGGGAGTTGGAGAAAGACGAGGTGGGAAGCAGGTAGGGGATAGGACATTATGAACGAACAGGCACACAAAAAACCTGAAAGAATAACCATCAACCGTATGCAACGAGATGCCATCCCACTTGGGGAAAACGAACGGCCCAAGGACCAAAAGAGAACGAGAAGAGGATGTGGAGAATGGAAAACTGAAGAACACCAGTACAGGACTGTTCAATTCATGACAAGCTTCCTGGCAGCTGCCTCTTGGGCTTGGCCGCCTTCTTGGCTGGAGACTTGGCCGCCTTCTTGGCCGCAGTCTTGGGCTTCTTGGCGGCCGCTTTCTTGGGGGACTTGGCCTTCTTGGTGGCCACTTTCTTGGGGGACTTGGCCCTTCTTGGTGGACGCTTTCTTGGGGGGACTTGGCCTTCTTGGTGGCCACTTTCTTGGGGGACTTGGCTTGGTGGCCGCTTTCTTGGGGGATTCTTGGCCTTCTTGGGGGCTGCCTTTTCGGCAGGCTTGGCCTTGGGCTTCTGGCAGCCTTGGGTTTGGCGGCTACCTTTTTCTCTCCCAGACGGAAGGATCCCGACGCTCCAGTGCCCTTGGCCTGCTTGAGGGTGCCGGCCTTGACCCCAGCCTTCAGGGCGGTTTTCAGACGGGCGTTGATCTTGGTCACCTCCATGCCCACCTCGTAGTTGGCCATGATGTACTTGAGGATGGCCTGGCGGGAGGAACCCACCCCGTTCCTTCAAGGAGCTGACGGCAGCAGCGGGGATCATGACGTTGTACTTGGGGTTGCAGTACAGGGTTTCCTGGGCTTGGTGGCCTTCTTGACCTGAGCGGGAGCAGCGTCAGACATGGTGCAGGGTTTTATAACAGCAGGACAACAACGACGAGTAGCAAGACGGCAAGGTGCACGCTTCTGAGCCGGCGATGTGAATGACGTTTGCCAGAGTTGAGTTAAGGGTGAGATTTACGTCCTATCGGCCTGAGGCCCTTAAGGACAAGGTTTCTTCAGACTTTAGTCTGTGTAGACTTGGCGCTGCTGTCCTCCGTGGTGGTCTGCTGTCACTGGTCGTCTGCTCCTTACGGCAGTTATTCCTCCCCTCCCTTTCCTCAGTTCCCTTCCAGGACCATTTCATATGGATCCACATGATCCAATTTTTGGCCAGTTCGGGTGTGAAACACCCTTACTGGTCGCCCCCCCCCAGCTGTGAAGCCAGAGGACAGGGATGTGAGTCTCAGAGGTTCAACCCAAAAGTGCAACTTTTGGGGATCCTCATCGTCTCTTTTGACACTCTTTACCGTCCACACCTCTTTCCTTCACAGTGGTTTAAAACCAACTGTCTGTACCGGAGGATAGGAGGGAGTCACACAGGAACTTCATGGGTTGCATCCTAGGGTGGGATGTGGCTGGAGGAGGAAGTCCTGAACTCTTAGGTCATGGGTGGCCCTGAACACCCATAGTGGCGCCAGGGTAGCCGCTAGGGTTGGGCACCACTGAAGGCATGTTGGAGTGATACAATACTGCCACATGCACATTTGGTGCCCATGAGAAAAACCCCTGCGGGCACCCTGTGCGTAGCCCTCCTCATTAGTTGGAGGTGTTTTCTGGGGAGTTTCTGGTCTCTAGTTTCCCCCTTTCTGCATATAGGGAGGTATAGCCATCCCCTTGTCTCACATCGGTCTTTGAGTGTTTTCTCTCGTTCTCTGTTCTCTGTAACAGCTGCTCGAGCATGGTTTATGACTTCGGTCATTGATAGTCCGAGGTGGTGGGTGTGGTGTGGGTGCTTTCTCTATAGCTGCCTTGGCTGCTTGGTCGGCCATTTCATTGCCCCGTATGCCTGTGTGGGAAGGAAGCCACATGAGTGTCAGTTCTGTACCCTTGCATATGATTTGATGGGCTAAGGAAAGAAAAGGATTTCAGTTTGGATTTTCTTTCCTGTTTTTCTTCCTCCATCTGCTAGTGCCTGCAATGAGGACTAGAATCAGATAGGATGGCGAATTACTGCTCTTGGTGGCTGGGGCATGTCATTCACTGTTGTGCATGCCATAAGGATGGCATGCAATTCAGCAGTGAAGATACTTACCCCTTGTTTAGGGTGATATTGCTTTGAGATCCCCAGGTTTGGGATCACAAAGGCGCATCCTGCCTCTCCATTTTCTAGGACAGAACCGTCTGTGTAGATATGGAGGTAGTGGCTGAAGCGTTCATACAGTTGGGTCTTTGCTATGCTGGCAAGACGCAGTGGGTCTGTTTGTTTTGTGGCACCTTTTCCGTAGGATGTTAAGATCTGTGGTCTCTCCATCTCCCAAGGAGGGTAGGGGCATAGGTGGTGAGGGGACTGCCTGGTTTGGTCTTACTTGGCTTTTTTCCCAGATGTTGGCTGTCTGCGAGTTAGTAGTGGCCTGGTCTTTGGTACACCTGGGGTTTTTTTCTGGGCTAGATGGCGCTCCTTTGCCATGTCACCGGGAGTAGTAAGTCGTCCGCATTGAGTACTGCTTTGACTGTGTTTGGTACCATCGAGGCGCGAATTTCGAAGTTGGCACACCGGCGGCGGGCATTCGTCTCTTAGGGGTAACCAACCTGCTTCTTGGTAGACCAAGTCGTTGACAGCACTTTGGGGGAGTCCCATGGCTTGCTTGAGGGCTGCTAGCTCGATGCGCTGTAGCTTTACCCACTGACTTTCAGAGGTGGTGAAAAAGACTTTCGTGTCCATAGGTCAGTCTGGGGCGGACCAGAGCTCCTGTCAGGTGTGTATAAGGCTTTTTGGAGTTGTCCAGCTCTCTCTTGAAAGGGTTTTTGATTGTTCCAACTGCAACGCATGGCCTTGTTTACCAGTTTTTGGATGTGAGCACCCCAGGTCAAGTCCTGGGTGATAGTAACACCCAGAAATTTGACTTCTTTACTTGGTTTTATTTTATTTGTGCCCACCAATTTGTATCGAGTACCCTTCTCGGTCCTTTGTTTTCTGGCAAAAAAACCATGAGGACCGTCTTTTTCTGCAGAGAGTTCAAATCCGTTTTTTTTTTCGCATATACGTGTGGATAGTGTCTATAGCGATTTGGAGGTTGCTCATAGACTTTTTTTTGTTGACGTGGTGATCGTGATCGACCCATATCGCCAGATCGTCAGCGAAGAGTGATACCTTCACTTCACGTTTGATGTTTTGGTCTATTTCCCCTGTGATGTCGTGAAGCATGAAGCATGATGTTGAAGAGGATGGGAGCGATGACACTCCCTTGTGGTACTCCCATGTCAAGGGTGTGGGTTTCCGATTTGGCTGATCCTACCTTGACTGCCATTTGTCTGGAGTGCAAGAATGCTTCCACAAATTTGTATAGGCGGCCTGTGATGCCCAGTAGGTGCATTTTGTTTAGTAGTTTTGCGTGCCACACCGTGTCAAAGGCTTTCTTGATGTCGAAGAAGGCGGCAACTGTTACCTTTGGGTAGCGTTGTCTTATGTTCTTCTTGACATTTTCGAGGAGTTGCACGACGTGTTCCATGCAGTTCCTACCTTTGCGGAATCCAGCCTGGCATACAGGTAGCAAGCCATGTTTTTCTAGGTGGAAACTCAAGTCTGTGTTTGATCAGTTTTTCATACACTTTACCAAGGTGTGGAGTTAGAGCTATCGGCCGGTAGCTTGTGGGGAGTTCTGGTGGTTTGCCATCTTTGGGGGATGGCTACCACCAGGGCTTCCTTCCAGGCTTTTGGAATCGTGCCAGATACCCAACATGTTTGGTAGAGACATGTGGAGTACCTTAGTCATGGATTCTGTGAGTCGGCAAATCATGTGGTAGGATATAGGGTCAGAGCCAGAAGCCTTGCTGGCTGACCCTAGGCTACTAATTGCCATCTTCAGTTCGCCTATGGTCAGGTCTCCATTGTAGGGGGCTGAGTTGTCTTCCATAACAGGTTTTGTGAAGTTAGCTTCAGCCTGGTGTCTGGCATTGATCATCTCCACTGGGAGGTGATCTTTCTGACTCACTTTGGCGAAGGTTTCCAGCAAGAACATCTGCCTTTTCCTGGACATTTTGGGTTTGCTGGGCCATTGACTAGAAGGGGTCTTTCAGGTCGGCGCGTGCGTCTTCTAAATTTCCTGATTTTCCTCCATAGTTTTTGAGCTATCTGTCGGTTCTTTTATTTCTTCTCTGCAGAAGCGCGTTCCAGTGTTCTCGGCGGACATTGTCTGTGACTTCCTGGCAGTGGTGGGGGGTTGCTTTTTCAAGGGCTTCTCTGTTTTCTTCTGAGTTGACTGCTTGGAATTTACGTAGGGCGTGTCTTTTGCCCGCGGTGGCCTTGTCACACTCTTCATTCCACCAGTCGCATGTGAATTTGTGCTTTCCTCCTGGTTTTGGTGCTTTCAGGGGAATAGCAGTGTCGGCTGCTCTAAGGATCATGCCTCTGATGTTGTCATAATATGTGTCAATATCTGGGCTTACAGGGTTTGTCGTTTCGCATTCAGTGTCTAGGCGGGGGGTTGCGAATAGTTTCCCAGTTGGCCTTGTCGAGTTGAAACTTTGGGCTCATATCCATGTCTGCTGGCATTGGGTCCACACTTCCAAGCGCAATGTGTAATGGTAGGTGGTCCGATTGCAGATGATCATGGCCCAGGTCCCACTTTGCATCTAAGTGAGGTCAGAAGAAGTCATTGAAAGGTCGATGGCGGAACTCCTTGTGTCTTTTATGTCCAATTCGGGTAATTCTGCCATCGTTTAATAGTGTCAGGTTCGAGTCAGTGACTATGTTTGCTAGATGGGCTCCAGTATTCTGGGTCTGTCCAGCATCCCATAGTCTGTGGCTGACATTGAAGTCGCCAGCCACAACCCACCCCAGCTGCAGGAGTTTGTGTCTAGGCTTTTGAGCCAGGCTACATCTTCCTCAGTGCTGCTTCCACCAGGGTAGTAGACGTTGACCAGGTTTGGTTTTTCTGTTTCCCTTCGTGGGGATGCTGATGGCACAGGTTGAGAGTCGTCGACTTTTAACTTGGCCTGTGGATACATCGAGGGTCGGTGTATGTCAGTTTCTTGCTGACATATGTGGCAACCATAATTCGCTCTCCTTCCTGTCGTGCAACAGGGGATAGTAGAATCCCTCTAGGAATGGGAGGGCATTACGTTTGACGTTGAGAGACTGTAGCATCAGCACGTCCACGCTGGGGTTGGTTTCGCAGGTAGTCAGTGAGGAAGGGGGACCTTCCCACTGATGGACCTGCAATTCCATTGCAGGATGGACAGTTTTTGCTTCAGGCCTCTCGTGTCTTTTTTACTGTTGGGAGGGACTGCCATGGTTGGGCGATGTCAGGGTGGTCAGAAGGCCCCGCACAGCCTGCACTTGGTCTCCACTGAACAGGGCCATACCTTTACCAGCAGCTCCATCAGGTCAGCGACGCCTGCTGGCCTCTCGTCTCCATCTTTTGTTCCAGTGCCTCCAGTCTCTCCTTCTAAATCCGGGCATTCTTCCTGGCGGAGTTTTCGGTTCTCTTCTTCCAGAACCTTTACTCTTTCAGTGTCGCACCTTTGGATTTTCTCCTGTGTCATTTGGTTGGTATTTTCATTCTCGTTGCAGGATGCCTGTCCTTTGGCAGCTTGTGGTACATGATTGTCATTGAGCTTCACGTTGGTTGCTTTTGCTAGGGTTTTTTGGGGTGTTTGGAACCCCTTTGCAATGGCTGCAGCTATGTTGGAACCCTTTGCGGTGGCTGCAGCATAGCTGATCCCTTCTTTCCTCCAGCCTGGTCTTAGAGAAATTACAGGCTGTTCATGTTTTGGGGGGGGGTCAGTCTCTCGGGCCATCTCGAGCTTTGCTGCCCGGTGGGCATGTGCCATCGGCACGTATGCTTCAGCCCGGATCCTGTGGCCCTTAGCCACTGTTCTTTCGAGGGACATTTGACACTTTTGGCCGAGTGTGTTCTCCTTTGCAGTTTACGCAGCGGAGTGTAACAGCTGTGCAGGACGCACCATTGTGTCCTTTTTGCCCACAGGTTGGGCAAAGTTTTTTTTTCGGGGGCAGTGCAGTTATGCACATGTCCAAAATCTGTGGCATGCATAGCACTGGATGGGTCTCCTAAGGAAGGGGACTACTGGGTACTCTTGTTTTCCCCAGAATAATTAGGGCGGTAGTTTGTCGCAGTTCGAATTTGACGTGGAATTGGATTCAGTTCCGTCCCGTCATATCGACTTCATTCGCGTGGCCGCGCCCGGACTTTGCATTGGGACGGCCTCCTCGCCATGTGGTCTCCACTGCACCTCCTATGGCTCGTAGGAAAGCTTCTTTGCCTGATATTGAGGGGGATTCCCTTCCCTACCACTCCATCTTACTGTAGGGGTGGGGATGGAGCAGTTGTACTGCTATTCCCTCTATCTTCTTTGATTTGACTTAATTTTCTTGTGTTGTAGGTCGCTGATGCAGCCCACAACCCATTTGTCTCCATGTTTTGCTTTTCCTGATGGTGCGACAGGTCCCACCAGTTTTTTCAAGTGTTTTCCCACATGTGGAAACTTATTTTTCGGAGGGGGTTTCCCCTTTTTCAAATCCTCCACCACGACAGGGCGTTCGTGGTGGATTGGATTTAGTTGGGGTGCCCCTGAATTGTGTACCTGCCTTTTGAGGGAGGAGCATTTTTCCCTCTTTTTTCTCGTTACCAGGGTATGCCATCCGTTTCAGGCTGACTATCTTGGACACATCGGGAGGTGGGTTTCTTCCCTATGTATGTCATTGTCTTCATCATGGGGAAGGCGATTCTTCCCCATTTGCGTCATTGTCTTCCTTATGGGGAGCCGATTCTCCCCTCTTGCAGTCTATTGTCCTCTTCATTTGGGGTAGGACAGTCTCTTCTGGTCCGTTTAGGACCACTGTCGGCCTCACTTACTTCATCGTCAGAGAATATTGTCACTAGGGAGCTAGAGGATGCATCACTGAGCGTCCCTTTTTTCTTTCCAGGCTTTTCTAAAGAGTCCGGGAGCACGTCCATTTTTATGCAGAGTAGCCCAGTACAGGGCCAGTCAGTCCCCCCCTGCTTTCTCCGAGAAAAAGTGATCCTGTTTAAATTTAATTTAAAAAAAAAAAAAAAAAAAAAAAAAAAAAAAAGAAAAAAAAAAAAAAAAAAAAGAGGAGAGAAGAGAGAGAGAGAGAGAGAGAGAGAGAGAGGGAGAGGGAGAGGGATGAGAGAGAAGACGAAGGGGTGGGGGAAAGATTCCCAGTGTGTTGTGTACTTATCCTGCCCCTCTTTGGTGCAGCTCCTCTGGGGCCCAGCCTCCTCTGGTGGTGCTGGTCCTTGGTCTCCTCTGGTTTTGTGTTGCTGCTCCTCCGAGGTCTATGGTGATGGTTGTCCCCCTTCTACAGCACAGTCCTCCTCCTTTGATGGTGGTGCTGTAGCTCTGTTGTCTAGTCTCCTTTGAAGCACGGGTTTCCGTAGTCCTCTCCAGTTTTTGATTACATTTCAGCAGCGTCCACACACACTGCGTGCATCGCTCTCGCTTTCATCGCCCTGCGAGTGAACAGACTGCCGCGAGTGGACGTTGTCATAGCCCTCACCCCTTTTATTGCGCGCTACCGAGCCGCAAAGCCAGCAGCGCGAGACCGCACGCGAAACGGCGCTCGCCAAGCCTCCACACGGCCAATTTGTGTTTGTTGACGTTTGTTTCAGAGCTTCTAGTTTGAACACAAACACCACAGGACAGCCACATATTGCATATCAATACAATTGTTGATCAATAAGCAAAGTTTTGGTATATTTTGTTTTTGCATAGTTTGTTCTTGATAAAAAGAATTTTGTCGATTAAAGTGTTGTTTGGAACTTGCTGAAAAACGAGTTCAATGAACATAATGGTTTTATCTCTCCAAGAATTCTGTATAAATCCTGTCATTTTATGTTAGGAAACATTCCTGGGATTCTCAATCTCTACATTTCAACCAGTTGTTTGTCTCTGATGGTTGTGTGTGTGAAGTTTGAAGCAGATTTCTGACCACCACAAAACACAGCTTGGGACAGACAGCCAGCCATTGTCCCTGTCCCCCCTCTTCAAACTTTGTAAATTTCCACTCTTCGTTTTTGTCTGTGTATGACGAAGATCAAACCGTGTGATTGATCAGAAAGATTTGTTTAAGTGTCGGGGAAATGATAGTGACACCATTCGATTGTTTGTACAAGTTTGTGTTTAAGGTCTGATTTTGACAGTTTCCTTGCCATGTTTTCCACGCTAACGATATACGATTCATCATGGCGTCGCCCTGTCCAAAACGCATAGCTCTGAATTTTTTCTTCGTTCACATGTTTAGTGATGTCTATGTGAATGTGTCATTGAACAAAAACCTACGTAAAAAATGTCATAGTTCTGTTGGTTTTCGGCTTTGGGTGTTATCATACTCAGCCATGGGAGAGAAAGTAGCATCAATGTAACAGGTTTGTACTGTCAGTTTGTTACACTTATGTGTCAGTTATAGGCCTAAGAGAAGAGAATATTTAAACTTACGTTCATGTGGACTCATTTCAGAACTACTGTGACATAGTGTATACAGACGTTCACACATATTGAAATCAACAGTTTGCTGTGCATTGTTAAATTGTTTGGTGATGATTATAGCAAGTGTTGTCCGACAGGTGTGGGTAGGATTTCAAAAAAAAAAAAAATGCCCTGCCCCTCCTTTTGTTGTCTTTGTATGAACGAATTAAATCGTGTGATTGAACAGATTTGTTAAGATTCGGGAAACGATAATTACCATTATCATTTTATACGTGTAAGTTTAAGGTCTAGTTTTGAACGTTTTCTTTGCCATGTTTTCCACGTCAACGGAATACGATTTATCATGGCGTCACTCTGACCAAAGCACAGCTCTGAAATTTTTTATTTGCTCGTTCACATGTTTAGTGATGTCTATGCGAATGTGTCATTGAACAAATTGCAAAACATTAAAAATAATCATTAAATGTCATAATTTGTGGGGTTTGAGGTTTAGGTTTTGAGGACGGTGGTATTATACTGAAAGGGAGGAGAGAAAACAGCATACACAGTATGGGTTAGTCACAGCCCTGAAGGGGGATATATGGAGTTGTTGTGGATTTGATTTCAGCACTAGGAGACAGATATGCACATATATATAAATCAACAATCTACCGTTTGTTAAGAAAATTGTTTTGGGTGATGATTTGTAACAACTGTTGTGTGCGACAGGTGTGGGTAGGATTTTAAAATAAAAAGCGGTCACCTGCTATTCCAAGACCTGCAACAGGCACAGAGACCATCATTGAGAAATCAGTCATATAAATGTCAGTGTTTTCTGTTTGGTGGTGAATAGAAACATAGAAAGTTGTGTTCATTGTTAAGAATGTGTTCGTGCCGGACAGTGGTGTCAGAGGGAGAGGGGGGGGGGGGGGGGGTGAGGGGGAGGGGGGAAATCTGGGTCAGCTGATCCAACATGGCGGGTTTCGTTACGTTCCACGCGAACAGTATACAATTCATCATGGCGTCGCCCTGTCCAACGCACAGCTCTGAATTTTTTTTTTCTCGTTTACATGTTTAGAGAATGTCTATGTGAATACGTCATTAAACAAAACATACGTCAAATAAAATGATTTTGTTGGTCTTCAGCTTTGGATACTGTTATAATCAAGGAGACAATAGAAAACAGCAATTAATGTCACGGGTTGTAGGTCCAGATTGTTACACAGTTGGCTAGGCATAGTAGGCCTATGTCAGTCATGATCATACGAAAGGGGAATATTTGGCGTTGATGTGGACTCATTTGAGCACTAGTATGACACAGTGAAGACAGACGTTCACCACACACATTTAAAATCAACAGCCCGCTATGCACTGATTAATTGTTTGTGTGATGATTGTAGCCAATGTTGTCAGACAGGTATGAGTGGTGTTAAAAAAAAATCCCTCCAGCTCTCGTTTTTTTATCTTTATATAGACGAAGAGTTAAATGATGTGATTTAGCGGAAAGATTTGTTAAAAAATTGGGAAATGATCATCGCCATTGGTTTTATTGACACAGACACCAGTTTAAGGTCTGAGTTTGAAAGTTGTCTTCGCCATGTTTTCCTCCACGCTAACAGCACACGATTCATCATGGCGTCGCCTTGTCCAAAGCACAGCTCTGACGTTTTTTTTTTTTTTTCACATGTTTAGTGTTTGTCCATGTAAATGAGATACTGAATAAGACATACGTAAAATATCATAATGTTGTTGATTTTCAGCATTAAGGGTTATTATACTCAGGGGAAAAAAAAAAAAAACAGCGCTTAATGTAAACGGGTTATACAGCCAGTGTGTTTACACAGTTTTGTGTTAGTCATGTGCCTACGGGAAAGGAATATTTGGCGTTGATGTGGGACTCATTTGAACACTAGCATGACACAGGAGACAGACGTTCACACATGTCTAAATCAACAATCTGCAGTGCATTAATTTATGGTTTATGTAATGATTGTAACAACTGTTGTTGTGCGACAGGTGGGGTGGGGATTTCAAATTTTAAAAAAAGACGGTCACCTACTA
>JADBJO010026140.1:0-5000 GCA_016801955.1 Conus betulinus | reverse complement strand
AGAGAGACCCATGATGAAACGTGTACTGTTGACGTTGAATACATGGTAATGGAAAACTTTCAAAACCAGACCTTAACTTTACACGTAGTAAAAAAACTAATGGTAATGATCATTTCCCGAATCTTCACAAATCTTTCTGTTCAATCACACGATTTTGATCTTTGTCATACAAAGACGAAGGCAAGGGGCCTTTTTTTTTAAACTTTGAAAATCTTACCCACACCCTGTCGGACAACACTTGCTATAATCATCACACAAACAACTTTAACAATACACAGCAAAACTGTTGATTTAAAATACGGCGGTAAACGTTTGTCTACACTGTGTCATACAAGTTCTCAAAGAGTCCAAATGAACGTTAAATATTCTCCACTCGCAGGGTCTATAACTAAACACATAGGCGTACTGTGTAACAGACAGTACAGCTTGTTACATTGAGTGCTACTTTCTCTCCCATGGCTGAGTATGATAACACCCAATGCTGAAAACCAACAGAACTATGACATTTTACGTATGTTTTGTTCAATTGACACATTCATATAGACATCACTAAACATGTGAACGGGAAAAAAAATGTCAGAGCTGATGAGTTTCGACAGGGGGACGCCATGATGAATCGTGTATCGTTAGCGTGGAAAACATGGCAAAGAAAACTGTCAAAATCAGACCTTTAACAAACTTGGTACAAATAAATCGAATGGTCACTATCATTTCTCGAAAGTTAACAAATCTTTCTACTTCAATCACACGATTTGATCTTCGTCATACATAGCCCAAAAACGAAGAATAGAAGAATGGAAATTTAGTAAGATAAAAGAGGGGACCGGGGAAAATGGCTGTCCGTCTCCCAAGCTGTGTTTTGTGGTGGTCAGAAAACTGCTTCAAACTTCACACACACACCATCAGAGACAAAAAAACTGGTTGAAAAGTAGAGACGAAGATTCAAGGGAAAATGTTCTTTGCATAATTTGACAGGGTTTATCCAGAATTCTTGGAGAAATAAACAATTATGTTTCATTGAACTCGTTTCAGCAGGTCTCAAACAACGCCTTAATTGACAAATTTCTTTTTAACAGGATCAAACTATGCGAAACAAAATATACCAAAACGTTGCTTATTGATCAACGATTCTATTGATATGCAATATGTTGCTGTCCTGTGTGTTGTTTTCAAACTGGAAGCTCTGAAACAAACGTCAACAAACACAAATTGGCCGTGTGGAGGGCATGGCGAGCGCCGTTTTGCGTGCGGTCTCGCGCTGCTGGCTTTGCGGCTCGGTAGCGCGCAATAAAAGAGGTGAGGGCTGTGGCCGACGTCATTCACATCGCCGACACCGAAGCGTGCACAACACCTTGCGGCTGTCTTGCTACTCGTCGTCGTTGTTGTCCTGCTGTTATAACTCTGCACCATGTCTGACGCTGCTCCCGCTCAGGTCAAGAAGGCCGCCAAGCCCAGGAAACCTGCCAAGCCTGCACTGCACCCCAAGTACAACGTCATGATCGCCGCTGCCGTCAGCTCCTTGAAGAACGGGGTGGTTCCTCCCGCCCAGGCCATCCTCAAGTACATCATGGCCAACTACAAGGTGGGCATGGAGGTGACCAAGATCAACGCCCCGTCTGAAAACCGCCCTGAAGGCTGGGGTCAAGGCCGGCACCCTCAAGCAGGCCAAGGGCACTGGAGCCTCGGGATCCTTCCGTCTGGGAGAGAAAAAGGTGGCCGCCAAACCCAAGGCTGCCAAGAAGCCCAAGGCCAAGGCTGCCAAGAAAGCCCAAGAAGCCAGCAGCCAAGAAGCCCAAGTCCCCCAAGAAAGCGGCCGCCAAGAAGCCCAAGACTGCGGCCAAGAAGGCAGCCAAGCCCAAGAAGGTGGTCAAGTCTCCAGCCAAGAAGGCGGCCAACCCCAGAAAGCCCAAGACCCCCAAGAGAGGCAGCTGCTAAGAAGCCCGCCAAGAAGTGAAAAAGTGCCTTTGCTGTTCTCCCAGTTCCCGTCGTGCTGTTCTCCCATTTTCCGTCGTCCATATCTTCGTTCTCTAATGTATTGGCCTTCGGGCCACACGTCTTCCCAAGTGGGATGGGCATCTCGTTGCATACGATTGATTACAGGTGTTCGTTCATGTCCAATCCCCTACATGCTTTCCCCATCTTGTTCCTCTTCAACTATCCTGTACATGTCGTTCCCATTATGCTCATGCTCATTTTCTGTTCAACGGTAAAAAAAAAAAAAAAAAAAAGTGGAACTACTACTATGAGGTGTCGTACACAAAGAGTGAACAAAAAATACGAGTTCATTATGAAGATCTATGGTAGTTTTATTTAGCTGGGGCAACCACTTAGTGTTTTTTCGAACAAACTAGGTTAAATGGAAGAGAAAAAACAACAAAAAACATTCAGGGGGAGAGATGGGGAAATACTCTACACACTGGACAATTTGTGATGTCCTCTCTGGCTTTACCAAGTCTCCCGCCATCTCTGTAGCCATACTAGCCACCTGTCTCATCAAATGAAGTGCAAAAGAAAGAAGTCTATAACCAAACATTTCGTTCACGGGTTTCAGGTGCTTTTTTTTGACTACATGGTTGTCTTTACGGTGAATCGCCCGAGTATAACGAAGACTTGAATATGTTAAAAAATCCAGATGAATAATGTACACTACAAAACGAACAATTACAGTGTGTCGCACAGAATAGAGTACCTGGTCGTCAGTTTTAAACAGAAATTTGCCATGATTATGAACTGCAATTAAAAAAAAAAAACAGAAAGGGGGTAGGAATTACCCCCAGAACAGCAGAGAAAGGGTCACAAAGACAGCAAATAAATCGTCAGCTTAAATCAAGTTATTGCCATGTTATAGAGGTTGCAGTAAGAGAACGAAAAAAAAGTGTTAGGACTTTCTTAAAACAAAACAAAACAAAAAAAATCAAAAGAAAAAAAAGAAAGAAAGCACACACACACACACACACACACACACACACACACACACACACACACACACACACACACACACACACACATGAGCAGGAGAAAACAAACAAAACGGTGGCCGACGGGAAAGAAAGATAATTTTAAGACAGCTACACCCTCTCCTCTACCCTATCCCCTCTACCCATCCCCCGCCCCCCCCCCCCCCCCCCCACACAATAAGTACTGCAAAAAAAGACATCCCCAGACAGACCAACACACATATGTAAATATGGCAATTTCTGACATAAACAAGTGTGCATACAGGTTCCAACCACATGTACTGTAGTACACAGATATTATGCCACATATAATTGATCGTTGGTAAAATGCATTTAGAGGTATTTATGCACCGTGTGTAAACACCATTATGCTGAATGGTACTGGAAACACGCTCACAGAGTCAGTGTGCATGCGTGCGTGCATGCGTGTGATTGTGTGTGGTGTGTGTGTGTGTGTGTGTGTGTGTGTGTGTGTGTGTGTGTGTGTGTGCGCGCGCGCGCGCGCGCGCGCGCGCCCATAGTGCATATTTGCGTGTGTTCTTATGAGCAGGTGCGTGGTATGCGTGTGTGTGGTGTGTGTGTGTGTGTGTGTGTGTGTGTGTGTGTGTGGTGTGTGTGGTGTGTGTGTGTGTGTGTGTGTGTGGTGTGTGTGTTGTGTGTGTGTGTGTGATGCGCGCCGCGCGCACGTGTGTGTGTGTGTGTGTGTGTGTGTGTGTTGTGTGTGTGTGTGTGTGTGTGTGTGTGTGTGTGTGTGTGTGTGTGTGTGTGTGTGTGTGTGTGTGTGTGTGTGTGTGTTGTGTGTGTGTGTGTGTGTGTGTGTGTGTGTGTGTGTGTGTGTGTGTGTGTGTGTGTGTGTGGTGTGTGTGTGTGTGTGTGTGTGTGTGAGTGTGTGTGTGTTGTGTGTGTGTGTGTGTGTGTGTGTGTGTGTGTGTGTGTGTGTGTGGTGTATGTGTGTGTGTGTGTGTGTGTGTTGTGTGTGTGTGTGTGTGTGTGTGTGTTCAAGTTGTGTGTTCAGATCGTGTGTGTGTGTGTGTGTGTGTGTGTGTGTGTGTGTGTGTGTGTGTGTGGTGTGTGTGTGTTTGCGTGTGTTTGTGTGTTTGTGTGTGTGTTTGTTGTGTGTGTGTGTGTGTGTGTGTGTGTGTGGGTGTGTGTGTGTGTGCGTGTCGTGCGTGCGTGCGTGCGTGTATGGTGTGTGTGTGTGTGTGTGTGTGTGTGTGTGTGTGTGTGTGTGTGTGTGTGGTGTGTAATCCCAGTGTATACATTCAGTTAAAGTTGACCTGTATTCACGGTTAAATAATAAGCTTCATAGCTTGAAAGATAAATTCTTGCCCCTAGAGAAGAAATAAATCAACGAATTTTGATCAAATGGATAAATAAAAAAATAACATATTTGAATACATACACAGAAATCAACGTTTTACAAAGCAAGAGAAAATGTACACAATGTACACGCAGAAACCCAAAATACATATCAATAAAAAATATGAAAGCATCCACCAACGATCAGAATCCAATAATATGTATTCCAATATTCTGATGAAAAAATCCATTGAATAAGAGATTAGGCACATTCAGACCTGTCAGAGAGAGAGAGAGAGAGAGAGAGAGAGAGAGTCGGAGAGAGAGAGGAGAGAGAGAGACAGGAGAGAGAGAGAAGAGAGAGAGAGAGGGAGAAGATAGATAGTGTTTTTTTAATTCCATAGGACACACATGCACAGGTCGTATCGCTGCCAAATTGTACAAGGGACAAAACTCCCAAACAGAGCGCAGTGCAAGCAGACAGCGGTTGTCTCTTCTTTTTCTTTTAAAACGTGTAACGACGTCGAGGAAATATAAGATCAGCGAAGAAAATTTTAATAGCATTTGGTCGCAGTGGTGGGCGCCTATTCCGTCAGAACACGACAGACGCGGCACAGGCCGCCCACACACAGACACCCCACATGGACGAACCACGCGAACACACACACACACACACACACACACACACACACACACACACACACACACACACACCCACATGGATCTCACTGACGGAACACCACT
>JADBJO010026139.1:12500-22862 GCA_016801955.1 Conus betulinus | reverse complement strand
TTCGTTGACGAAGGAAATGGAAATGGTTATGTCTCTATGTCTGCCATTAACACGTTGGCCTTACTTTTCACTGTTTGTGTTACTTCAAGGAAACACCCCTATATGATGACAATGTTTGTTTTGCCTTTTTATAAATAATGGTAGACTAGAATTTTCATTCCTTTCTGGTTTTCTAGATAGATGCCACAATCAAGTAAATAACTAACAGCCAGACTAAAAGGTTTACGAACAGCCTCTCTAGATGTCTGAAACAAAGTCTGCGTTGAGTCCACCAAGAGCAGCTGATTTGCCATTTGAAGTCTTTTCGTCGTTTGTCGTACAACAATTTTTTGTATAGGTCTATCAAAAAAATCATTGACCAAAGTGTCGTTTTTGCGGTGGACATTTCCTGTCAACAGAATGAGCATGTTTTCCGGACAAGCAGCTGAGTTTAAAAATTCACTTAATAATCATCTGTATCTTTATCATTTACTTTCATACAAATCCTATTGTCGCGTTTTAAAATGCAGAAAGACAAACCTTTTTCTCCACGTCTTCAATAACCGGCGTACATTGCGTTTATGCAGTCTACAATCATTATCAACCTACTCTTTATTTTCTACTTACAGGTAGTTATTTTTCATGGCATTGGGAATGCTCTTTTACAATATCTTTAAATCTGTTTTTTTAAGCGTCATTGACATTCGGTGAGACAAGCTTCAACAGCAGTAAGCTGATCCTTAATTTCTCGTATTCATATGGAAATAAAAGTATTTTTCTCATAGTTTCCTTGCAAACAAACTTAAACATATCATTCATTCAGATCTACTTTGAATTTGTTTCTATCATGTTTTAAAAGCATTTTCTTTTTCAGTGTACAGTACACGGGACAAATAATTAGATTTAGTTCTTTTTTTCTCCAGCATTAAAGGATGAACGTTTCTTCAAAAGTCTCAAAACGACTTACGGGGCGCCAAATAGTAGTCTATAATATAGTCTATATAGTGATTTTACACTACTTCCTTGATCAGAAGCTTGGCCTTCAATGTCATCAAAATATAGTCCATCGGGTATGCTTAATACACTGCACACGATTAATAATTTTTCTGCCCTTTGTGTATCGTGTCTTGTCCTAACATCAATTTTTCACCCATAGAATATTTTCAATGTTTCACATGCAATTCAATCTCAGTGATTATTCTGGTAAAGGTAACTGATGTAATGGCATTTTACTTTCCACAGAAGTATGCATGAGGATAGCTACACTCGTCTGACATATCGATTCTATAACTAAATCTACTACTACGGTACTATGGTTCATGGTTTGTCGAATATAAGCGCATT
The DNA here is from genome assembly GCA_016801955.1 of Conus betulinus. Lineage (NCBI taxonomy): Eukaryota > Metazoa > Mollusca > Gastropoda > Neogastropoda > Conidae > Conus > Conus betulinus. The sequence continues at coordinate 21,539 of JADBJO010026139.1, read as the reverse complement.
TATGCAACACATCGTTAGAAACAAACAAAAAAAAAATCTTCGTCCAACATGAAAAATAGATACCCCCCACCCCCCCCCCCCCCCCCCCCCCCCCCCCCCCCCCCCCCCCCCCCCACCCCCCCCCCCCCCCCCTACTGTGCAAGTGTAACCACAGAATGAAAAAAAAAAATGTACGATCGTTAAATAGATTTAGATCAAATTTCAGCACAATTTTCAATCATACAAACAAAATTGAATGAAGGAACAAATTGTGCGATATCAACGTCATTCAGCTTTGGCAACAAACCACTGATATCCCAATAAGAAATGAAAAATGTATTTATAACTGTATCAATCCTTCCATCTCGACAGAAGTGATCATTTTTTAACCAGCTTGTCCTACCTGTAATGTCCTCTCCTTCCATTTTATTCTGGCTGTTATAGATACCTTCACTGAACTTCCTCTTCCACCGCCTTGTTATAATCTCTATTCTTCTTTATTGTGATTTCCCTTCTCATGTACACCATTCTCTGTCATACTGTTCACCTTGTTTCGACTGCTTCTCTCATACAGTTCACTGCATTGTCACCCTCTCCCTCCCCACTTCCACAGCTGACGACTGTGTTGATCAACTCTGGTCACATTGTCCACCCCACTTTGCCCGTTTCCTCCCCGGTTACACGCATGTGACTGGGTGGATCATCATTCTTCACTTATCTACTCCATTGTTCCGCTCTCTCTCCCTACTGCTATATTGCTGCTCACATCTCACAGCAATAAATTTACATTACATTACATCAACAATCGAATCCGTTAACAACTTAACATTTTGTGTAAAGTAGAATTAATAACATGTTTATACATTTACGAGATGAATAGTTGCACTAGTAAAGACTGTATCATCTACTTTCATCATGCAGATGCAAGATATATTACAACTTTGGTTGTTACGATCTGCATGTGAATAACGTATGTTGCACATATGGGAGACGCATTCTGCTGTATTTGTGGGTTTGTTCAACTTCATATCACACGCTTGTTAACATAACCTGCATGTAAATTTAAAGTGTACATGTTTCCACCATGCATTGATGGATTCTTCTTGTTCTTGTTCCTCTTGTTCTTGTTCGTCTTGTTGTTCTTCTTCTTGTTCTTGTTCTTGTTCATCTTCTTGTGTTCTTTTTTTCTTCTTCTTCTTCTTCTTCTTCTTCTTCTTCTTCTTCTGCGTACGCAGGCCGATACTCCTGCGAACAGTTCCCTTACAGACAGACAAATTTATGAATATTTGCATTTTGTCAGTGAGACCAGAGTGAGCTCATGCACAAATTTGTCACTGGGATATAACTGTTGCATCGTTAGGTTTGATTTACCAGTCATACCCGCTGTTCTCATTTTCATCGGCAGGTCTTCATTTCATATAATATGTGATGCCTCATTACAGTCTATTAAAGAGCAATAAGGTATTTTTGCTTTGCCTTTAAGAACCTTATCAGGCCCTTTGACAGCATAAAAAGATTATCAGTGGCCTTGGAACTATCTCTGAGCCCTGCTTCCTTGTTTACAATGATGTTTCATAATTCTTTCAATTTTGTAATGTTGCAAATCCTTTTTTCGCAGTGAAATATTCGAGGTAATGCCTCTTTAAATGCAGGAATGGACAAGCTGCCTGATAAAATAAACAGTGCCACTGATTTCTGTTTTGTAGAGATCTGAATAATTTTATAATTAAAAACCCAAACTGAAACACCTTTCAAAAGACAAACAATTTCAGGTAACATTGCGTTTAGCTTTTCATTTCTGATTAATTCCATATTAACTCGGGAATGTTTTAAAAGTACATTACATCCGTACCTAATATTCTACAATTTACCTCTGAATTCTCTGTATTAATTAACCCATTATGTGTTACTAATAATCATTCCACTATAAGTTTTCAACTCTCTGAGGCTTTGTAATATCTAACCTATTAAGAATCATTCATTTCCACTGATTATTTTCTGATTATTTTCTGTGTTGTAAATGTGCTGTGTGTGTGTGTGTGTGTGTGTGTGTGTGTGTGTGTGTGTGTGTGTGTGTGTGGTGGGGGGGGGGGGTAGCAGAATTTGGATCTGCTCCTAATCTTCTTTATGGAATCAACAAGTTTGTTTCGTTATGTTTTCTTCGTCGGCTTGAACATTCGATTGTAGGTTTTACATTTTGAAAAGCAATTTGTTTTAATTGCATGCACACTGGGTTTCTGCTGACTGCGTTCAGTATGATCTAACCTCTCTTCTTGTGAGAAGGGCAGTCTCTATTCAACCTCTTCTTCCTTCGCCCAGACTTTGTCACCAATCCATTATGTTAAAAAAAAAAGTCATCCTCGCTGTGGTGGACAACATTAGTGGTATTATCTTAAAGTCATACCGATATCAATGTTGAATTGTTCACTAGTTATGAGTCATGTCTCAACATTGCGCGTGATGGTGTGTATCACTGGGGCATAGGACAGACACATTACAGGTTGTTTGTTACCACTTGGACAGCCGAGTCTTCATTCCATTAGAAAACTTAATGGATCGTACCCGTTTTTTTTCCAATGAAGTAGGCCCTAACTATTGTTTTCATCAGTATTGATGGAGGCTTTCATTTTTTTTCATTGCTGAAAGACTGTAAATTTGTTGGCTGATAAATAATCATTATAAGCGGTGGGCAAAACGTTTTGTCAGGTCAGTCATGTTCATATTGAATATCTGTCCAGACAAATATTGTGACGCAAATGAAGTAATCGACTACGCTACTTTCCTCTAAGCAGGCATATATTTTGAAGATAAAAAGATGGTTGTTTCCCGATGTAAAGATGTACATGTTTCTTCAAGCCGTCCTCTTCCTTCTAGCTAATGCTCATGCACTATGAGATCTGTATATAGCGAACGAAAAGGAAAAAGAAGAAAGAAAAAAAAAAAGCTGAACATGGTCCTTGAAACGTATGATCCTCTGTGTCCTTCATTTTGTTCTCTACGTCCACATATCCCACATCATATAAACGGGAGTTGTGCCATATTCCCCGACTGGTGACTATCTTTACTGCACATGTTTGGGAATTTGTACCATATTCCCCGATTGATGACTGTCTTTACTGCACATGTTTGGGAGTTTGTATCATATTCCCCGACTGGTGACTATCTTCACTGCACATGTTCGGGATAAGAGTTTGTACCATATTCCCCGACTGGTGACTATCTTCACTGCACATGTTTGGGATTTTGTACCATATTCCCCGACTGGTGACTTTCTTCACTGCACATGTTTGGGAGTTGTATCATATTCCCCGACTGTGGACTATCTTTACTGCACATGTTCGGGTTACTGAATTTCAGGGAAGGGGGGAGGGGGGGGGGGGGGGGGGGGACGAAACTATATTACGATCAGTAAGCCATGTTCCCACATGTCCATTACATGCTCAATCTGATCTGGTGTATCTCATGCACGAGCAGAGTGAAGTCAGTAGCAATGCTATTCTCAACGCTGTCTCTGTACTATTGCCTCAAAGGTCAAATGGCTCAAACCCAGACTAGTTACACGCATTTAAAGCGCTGCAGAATATTGCTAATTGCTGAGGACTCTGTTGTCCTCTTTTCACCTGTGGAAATAAAAGGTTAGTCTTCTTTGACTGGCAGTCACCTTGTTGAAAACGATTTGTGTAAATGGATAAGAAATTAATAAATTACAACCAAAAATCATTGCTGTAGAGAATGTCTTCGTCTCAACAAGTACCTTTTAAATTTGGTGTAGCTCACGTATGACCACAACGTAATGGTTTATCTTACCACTGGTCATAATGTGGCTGATTTGTTACATAGAATTGATTTATGTACTTTCTCACCTGGTTCATTTGTTGACTTGTATTTTACGACTGTTTTCGGTCTTACGACATAAACAGTTTTTCAAGTATCAGCAACAATCAACATCTACATATACATTTACATGAAATGCTGTTTAAAACACCAAAGCTTTAATATTTACTATGTTCATCAGACACATCTATCGCTAGTATTTACCATCTTTGTTTCGTTTTTCTTTTTGTCTGTAATCTTAGTCAGCAAGGCATGTACTTTAAAGTAGTGTGGTCAGAAGCTCTTTCACTTGATGATTGGCATTATGTTATAACCCTCTCTGTGTCTGTCTGCCTGTCTGTCCGTATGTATGTCTCTCTCTCTCTCTCTCTCTCTCTCTCTCTCTCTCTCTCTCTCTCTCTCTCTCTCTCTCTCTCTCTCCTCCTCCTCCTCCTCTCCTCCTCCTCCTCCTCTCTTCTTCTCTCTCTCCCTCTCTCTCTCTCTTCAATCACATCTATACACATCGTCTAGTTTGACATAATTAGTGTGTTAAAGCAGGCACGCGCGAGTAAAGACCAACGATTCAGAAAGAGTCTTATCCCTCAGCTTTTTCAGTCCCTCCAGGTCAGTTACACTCTGCGTGTCTGTGCTCCCACTCTGTGCTCATTGTGGAAGCTACAGACAGTGCCATAAACATCTTGACTCCCGCTAGGAGAGTTTAAAGCTCGACTGGGATCTGACTGTAGCTCTTTTTGCGATGACATTGGACTCTTGGTCATCAGAAAAGAAAAATGAAAATGGACAAAGGCTGTTTGAATACTGCTACAATGATCAGATCTTCATAACCAACCCATTGTTTTAACCATACCAGACATACAGTGTTCTAGAGCTATTCCTCATGTTGCCATTGGCACTGACCTTAAAGTGTTCTAGAGACATCCCTCATGTAGCCATTGGAACTGACCATACAGTGTTCTAGAGACATCCCTCATGTAGCCATTGGCACTGACCATACAGTGTTCTAGAGACATCCCTCATGTAGCCTTTGGCACTGACCATACAGTGTTCTAGAAACACCCTCATGTTGCCACTGGCACTGACTCAATGCATTCACAACGAGAAGAGCCTCGCTGAGTTGAGCCAGCATAACTAGCAGTAACCACAGAGCTGACTTTCACCGATAACACTCTTGTGGGCTGCAAATAATAATCTTAAGCACAACGTGCCTGACGTTGTAAACTGATGGGACCGTCCTACACGTCAGCTCGACCAGACTGACTCCTGACTGATTCGTGATTGTGTGAACACTTTGTTTGTTCTGTAGAGCCAGCGCCCCAAGTCTGTTCCTCAGCAAAGGCAGAAAGGAGGTAAACTACATCCGTGAGAAAATTTACAACATTGCCATATACAAATTTTATAGTAGACAAAAACACAACCCCGGCTGTTTTGAATATAAAACACTAGAGCTGAAGCCTGGTCATTGTAGCTTCAACGAATTTGCTTTCGTTCAGTTCACTTAAGGTTAGTTTTGTTGTCTTATTTCACATCTCTTCATCACGGATGCTATTAGACAACAAATGAAAAAAGAAAACCGTGCATTTCCTTATATACATTTCCTCATATTAGTTCTCATATGTATACAGAGATCCTCTAATACAGACCCTGGCACTCATGTTTTGAATCTTCATAGTAATCTAGCTACTTCTGACTAAGCAACAATCCTCGTAATATCAGTTATGAATATATTATTTAAAATGCAGCTTTCGTTTTGATATTTCTTCGAGATTCATATATCTTTCTTCTCGTGAAGTTCTGTTAATACATGAAGATCTAATGATAGACGATGAACTGAAATAGAAGATAAACAGATACACGCAACAGCAAGGTACAAAAATGAGTGTCCAGGTATTCACTGTTTAACCTCATAATCATCATGGCTAATGACATGGGCAGTCGGGCAGTACAGCATTTTTTTTTTGCGTTACTTTAGATACGCTTGATGCATTGTCTGCCCTTGGAGACTGTTCGTGCCTGTCCCTTGATCAATTCCTAAACATCAGAACACAGCTTGAAGTTACCACAGTATTTGTCTCTAGCCTAAGGTGGCATTCTAATATTTTCTTTTGACGTAAATAGACGTTGTCTGAGTTATGTTGCTTTCGTTGATTTGCTGCTTAGTATACTTGGTCGATCATCGGTATGTTGTGGCAGTCTGATGAATAGTTCTGTAATTGCTATGTTTCTAGTGTGACGTAATTTGTTTTACATTTTGTTTGTGCAAACAACCTTTATCAGACGATATTGGTTCGATGTACTCTGAATATTTTGAACTCTGAAATGTATCTTCAGACTGTATGAAAAGACTTGCGAAACATGAAGGTTTAATGTAAAATGTCGATGGATTATCTCAGCGTTGTGTCTGCTCTTCATTAAGCTAATCTCTTGTGAGACAAAAACAATTGAAAAGGCATGTGCAACAAACGCAGTCATTGATTTTTTAGGATTAAAATCATTACTGGTTCTGAAATGTGTGCTGCCATAAACAGGAATCCCAAAGGCAAGAGAACCTTTTCAGCTGATTTTACTGAACGAATACACACACACACACACACACACACACACACACACACACACACACACACACACACACATTCCAAGGGTGAATAATTGTGGACCATTCCAGAAAGTGTCAGAACAACTTAGTGTTGCAATGACTGCAAGAAATATTGAATTATAAACACAAGCTTGCTCTTACGTCTTAGATTGAAAAAAATAAAGGAGGGGGGGGGGGGGGGGGATAAGCAAGGGGGGAAATAAGCATTATATCTGCAATGGTAGATAATTCTGCCTACCTAACAGTATGTCCTTGAGTGGGTGAATGGGGATTAATAAATGCTTCTCAAAACGAGCCTTCAGCAAGCTTATTGTCTCCAGGGGGAGGGGGACCATCTCCAAAACTCGCAACATATTATAACTCCAGGTCAGATACAGGTATTTCGAAACCTGATTGTTTCTCCTCAGCGACCTCGGAAAGTCCTAACCTGACTCATTGCATTGAAGGCGAGATTAACGTCCAATCGGCCTGAGGCCCTTAAGGACAAGGTTCCTGCAGACACAGGTCTGCATATTTGTGGCAACCGTTGTCGCCTGGCAGTAGTGGGTGGTTTCAATGGGGGTTGTCGCATTTGTCTCTCGGAGTTCGTATTCCTCTTGAACATTGGCTCAATTCTGGTCGTGATCTTCTTGAATGTTGGTTCAAGGTTGGACGAATTGGTCTTGAACGTTTGTTCAATTTCAGATTACTGATCGACCAACGATAGGCGTCGGTGTGTGTTGCCCGCTGTCCCTCAAACATCAGGCTGTCTTCAGAACCACTGGGCGGCCTATTTTTTTGCTCGGGTGGTGATGGTCCTGTGCCGCGTGAGGCCGCCTCAAGGAGGGAGCAGGACGAAAGTGCGGCCGAGAGGGCAATTTTTTTCAGCCCAACCCCCTAAGGAGTGGCCCCATGTCTGTCACAACACAAAACAGCACAGTATTCCAGACCATGGTAGTCACATTTAGGCAGCGCTCCTTCGCCAGTCGCCTCACATCTTCAGGAGCCGTCTCCCGGCGACACAGGCTAGACCCGCCATCACCCACATGGCTGGAAGGTTGTCTGTGCCCGCCCGACACTGATCTCTCACATCAGTGTTCCTCAGAGGAGAGCTGCCGCCTCTCCCCTGGCGTCCACTGCTATGCCACACTCGCAGTGAACTGAAACCTGACTCCTCTGCCTTTGCCTTTTCTATTTTAAGCAGAATGCTGACCCAGATAAAGGCTGGTGTGCAATACCATAGTATGGTTGTGAATTTTCAAAAAATCCACGAAAGGCGCCAAATTAGAAGCAAAAGAAAATTATGAAACAACAAAATAAGCTACATTTTCTTGCGAAAAGTAGAAAATATAAAAAGATAACATGTTAAGACTAGGGGGGTGGTAAGCCTTCATATCTGCAGTGGTAGATGATTCTGCCTAACTGACAGTATGTGCTTGATTTGGTGAATGGGGAATAAATAAATGCTTCTCAAAATGACCTTCAGCAAGCTTATAGTCTCCAAAGAGGGAGACCATCTCCAATGGGGAGAAAGCTCACTAACATATAACTCCTGGTCAGATACCGGTATTTCGAAACCTGATTGTTTCTCCTCAGTGACCGCGGAAAGTGGTAATTTGACTCCTCTGCCTTTTCAGTTTTAAGAAGAATGCTATACCAGAAAAAGGCTGGTGTGCAATACCGTAGTATGTTTGTTGAGTTTTTCAAAAAAACTAACTAAAGGTGCCACCTAAGAAGCAAAAGAAAATCATGAAAGAGCAAAACAAGCTACATTTTCTTGTGAAAGTAGAAAATATAAAAAGATAACCTCTTAAGACACAAGTGCTGAGGGCCAGTTCTTGGAATGAATCCACAAGGGACTAAATTACAATGAAACAATAAATTCCAAGGATAAGTACCGAGCACCGTTCCAGCAACTTACAGAGCAGCTAGGTGTTGCAATGACTGCAAGAAATATTGAATTATAAACAAAGCTTGCTCTTATGTCTCAGATTGTAGAAATAGGGGGGTGGTAAGCCTTCATATCTGCAGTGGTAGATGATTCTGCCTAACTGACAGTATGTGCTTGATTGGGTGAATGGGGAATAAATAAATGCTTCTCAAAATGACCTTCAGCAAGCTTATAGTCTCCAAAGAGGGAGACCATCTCCAATGGGGAGAAAGTTCACTAACATATAACTCCTGGTCAGATACCGGTATTTCGAAACCTGATTGTTTCTCCTCAGTGACCGCGGAAAGTGGTAATTTGACTCCTCTGCCTTTTCAGTTTTAAGAAGAATGCTATACCAGAAAAAGGCTGGTGTGCAATACCGTAGTATGTTTGTTGAGTTTTCAAAAAAACTAACTAAAGGTGCCACCTAAGAAGCAAAAGAAAATCATGAAAGAGCAAAACAAGCTACATTTTCTTGTGAAAAGTAGAAAATATAAAAAGATAACCTCTTAAGACACAAGTGCTTATATATATATATATACTACTGGCAAAAAAGTTAAGGGCCATTGTCAACGCTCTCTCCCAGACCAAAACACTACAGCCAATGTTAAGAACAGAAGAGGCAAAATCTTCCAAATTTATTCAAGAACAAATTCATTGGACCATTGCACGAAATCAACAAACCAAACACGGACAGCGGGCTGTAATGTCCAATCACCCTTCC
>JADBJO010026139.1:0-5000 GCA_016801955.1 Conus betulinus | reverse complement strand
TGATATCATCTGTAATTCATGCTTTCCCACTCACACTCACACAACGTCGAAACAAAACCAGACAGACAAACAGAAACAGAGCTCGCCCATTTAACATTACAACATTAGCTTTAGATTATTTACAAGAAGTTTTTTTTTTCATTCCACATGGCTTTCATAATACAAGCACGTTTTAAAGTCAGAATGTTCACCAGTTCTCCATTGACTCATATTTACTTTTTTCTCTTCAAGTTGACCTCAAATAATACTTACTTAATACGTGATACTTGATGTTGTCGGTGTTAGAGACCCGTGGTTACAGGTCAGTTGTTCACCGATTGATGTGTTGTCCCTGACTACAGCTGCTTGCGCTTTCAAGATCTATTGATAGCAATGGGGGTTATACAGTTCTGGGTGGTTGGCCTAATGGGCGTCAAGTCTGTTTTTAAATGCGGTCATGCTGGGTGCGGACACCCATGAAAGTTCATGGAGATACCTATACAAAGTGCTCTAGTCCTCACGGACCTACAACACGGTTTTGTTCTTTGTTTCCGTTTCAACAATGCCACAAATGTGTCCATTATTTCAACATGACTCCACATCTAATACACAACACAATCTGTGCTTGCTCTCCTCTCAGTAAAGAAATGTATTACTTCTCTCTGCTCTAAGTTTTGGTAGTAATGTGAAAAGACATGAAGGCTTGAATTTGTCTTCACGCATACATCACTTTATAAAACATCTTCATCTGTAAAATTATTAATCCACGTCGTTCCTTTTTACATTTCTCTTCACAGCAATTAACCTGAAGGTTTGTATTAGTTTATAAACCTATAAATTGTGCTCTTTAACTTTTACACAACTTCCATGTCGTCATACACAAAACTACGTTTTGGGCGTACGCCATGACACCATCTCGATGCACAACGCCTCTGTGTGGTATGTCTTCTATGAAAGCTAACCAGCCTCTAGGTGATTAGCCAGTCACTATTTGTTTACCACTCCCTTCACTAATTGAAGGTCACTATATGAACACATCACGCGTTTTGTAACTTGGTGACCCAAGGCACAATTTAGGAAATCAATTAACGGGAACTTAGCAATCCTTCACCTTTCTGCAGTAGATCGCATAAGTAATGCATGCTATTTATTAACACATTCTTAGCTTGCATCAGGAATGCCTTGTTTTTTGTCAACATATTCTTTTCTTAAACATTCACATACCAAACGAATAGTAACGTGGGCACAATTCCTGACACCAGCTTTAAGTGATTCAGCTGCTGATAATTAATTAAAAAATTTTTTTTTTAAAAAACATGAATGGGATAGGACACAGGAAACAACCTGGTGTTACCCCTGTTTGACATTCACGGATTCAGGCTGAGAATACTTATCTTTCTTGCTTTGTTTTGACTTGTTAATTCTTTGCAGTGACTTTGCATAGCTTGCCAGCAATCCGACTTTTACATAAAGCGCCTGAGGGTTGGGTGGAGGTGTGAATTTGAAAATTAAAGGAACAGAAGGTGATTGAGAAAAAAAAAGTCTCCTTTATATGAAATATTGGAGATTCACATAGCCATCTGCTTGGACACAAAAGCAAGAGAGAGCAATTTGAGACTGTTAATGGGACTATTTTAGCTTGGTGATAAAACACACAGGCATCCATGTGGTTGAATACAAGATGATCATCTGTTCATTTTAGTGTTGTGGTGAGCAGCAGATGGGGGGACAGAATGAACAAAAAAACATAAATTAACATTCAGAGAAATTTGCACAAAGTGTTACGGATGCGTTGATGCGTGTGTCCGTTTGACTGACTTACAGAGATTCGGATGCGTATACGTTTTTTAATTCTCACACACACCCACAAAGTCGAAACATGGACAGCCAGGCAACAAATCAACGTTTTCTTTTTTATGCTGCCTGAACCATCAAAACACGAATACACGAAAACACAGCAATATACAACAATATCAATTCAGTAAAATAACGTATGCCATAACCCTAGGCGTACAATTCATATAGATATATAATATTGTTTTCTTTGTCCGTGTCCAGCTCAACTCGACAGTCCTCAGACGTCACAAGTCTCTCATGAAGAATGCTGCAGAAGAAGTCCTCTCCTGGGACTCGCACAGCCAGGAGGAGCAGCTCGCAGAGTCCCCACAGATCCGAAGCAACAGTCCTATCCTCAGCAGGAGCGATGGCTCCAACACATACTAAGACATTGGTACTAACACCACAAAGCGACGACCCTGGTACAGCAGAGGCGACGGCTCTGGCACGTCTGGCCAAACAGGTCGTTGGTTCAAATTACCTCAAAATCAGCGGATCTGACTCGGCAGCAGCGGCAGCTCTGGCACAACTGGCACCTTGGTTACTGTCGACTCACACGTCGACCTCTCCACACTCTCAGCAGGGTGGACACGGGGTAGACTCGGCTACGGCCTAAACCCGAGTGCAGTGGCAGGTCAGTTACTGTCCATTCTCTCGTCGACCTCTCCACACCCTCAGGAGATGGAGACAGGGGTAGACCTCGGCTATGCCCAGACCCTCTAGGAGTGGCAGGTCAGGTTACTGTCGTCTCCCACGTCGACCTCTCTACACCCTCAGCCGGGTGGAGACAAGGGGTAGAGTCCCAGCTACACCCATACCCTCTAGCAGTGGCAGCCAGTTCCCGGTCACTACATGACAAGAACTTTACCCGGGGGAACTGAGAACTACCTTGATTGTCTAATCTACTATAACATGGCTATTATTAATCATGGTTATTAATCATATTCATAACCAACAGTCACTTTATATTTCACCAGATCTTGGGAAAAATACCCATAGTCAAATCCACACATTTTCCATACAATATCACAATAAAACATTCTCTTTTCCGAAATCATATTTTACACAGTGGGGGGAAAGATTTCCACATATACCCTTTTTGAAATCATACTTTACACATTGGGGAGAAAGCATTTCCACATAGACCTTTTCGAAATCATGCTTTACACATTGGGGAGAAAGATTTTCCACATAGACCTTTTCGAAATCATGCTTTACACATTGGGGAGAAAGAATTTCCACATAGACCTTTTCGAAATCATACTTTACACATTGGGGGAAAGGATTCCCACACAGATCTTTTCGAAATCATGTTTTACACATTGGGGGGAAAGGATTTCCACATAGACCTTTTTATGATAAACCAAGAATATAATCATTGCAAATAATTAACGATTTCATTCATGTCTCTTCCATCAGAACAAGAATGTTTTCTTTTTATCATTTCAAATAATTAGTACATCTCAGAGAATGATCTTGTTCACAAGATTATTCATTAGTAACAGTACACAGCCCTTAAATACATATCAAGGAAAGATTTCCACACACTCTTGTTTATTAACACATAGATATTCATTATTCATATCAAATGATGGTTTAAATACTTATCAACAGACTTGCAACCATTAATGCATGATAGTTTCCATCGCTCACCTCTGGAGCTTAATATCATTTGTATCATTATAATACATTAGCGAAATAAACAAAAACTGTTTTGCATCGTAACGCCATGAACTAGCTAAGTCACCTCCTTTTCCAATCACTCATCAACAACATGTTTTTCCCTCTTTCTATTCATACTTTCTAAAAACTATTTCCTCCTATCACCCTATCAAGTCACAAGATACACAAAAAAACAACAAATACTTTTTTTAAAATCTTTACTCGGCGCTGAGAAAGTAACAGTCGCCTGTAGGAGGGGAGAATGATTTTGGATTACAATCTCAAATAGCTAATAATGAAATACTTGACTGCCATAGCAACACGTTCAGGAGTCCCTCTTCGGCCACTGGGAAGTGGCACTGCCGGAACTACTATAGAGACTGCCTGATTGTTTCAGCCCACCTGGCTTATACAGAGCGCAGGTGAGCAGCAGTCAGGTAAAGTAACTAACCGGTGTCCGGGTGAATATGTTCCCGCCAACTCGGTTGTAAAAATTTGTGACTGGAGAAAAAACCGGTCCTTCACACAAAGAAAAAATGAAGACACACAGTACTAAATATTTCTGGAAAATGATATCCAACAATAAAAGTAGCGCGTACACGTGTACATCAAGGGGAAAAGCTGAAAGGATAACAAAGAAGCATGTAAATGAAGCTACAGAACTCTAATTCTGTGCAAATAATCAATTGAATTTTGCACAAATATGTATTTGCACTGAAAGAGAGAGAGAGAGAGAGAGAGAGAGAGAGAGAGAGAGAGAGACAGACAGACAGACAGACAGACAGACAGACAGACAGACAGACAGACAGCGACAGAGAGAGACAGAGAGAGAGAGGCAGAGAGAGAGAGTGAAGAAGAAGAAGAAGAAGAAGAAGAAGAAGAAGAAGAAGAAGAAGAAGAAGAGAGAGAGAGAGAGAGAGAGAGAGAGAGAGAGAGAGAGAGAGAGAGAGAGAGAGATAAAATACTTGGTGTTATAACCTTTCTTCGTTTAAGATATCACCCACACAAAATATTTTGCATAATCCATTATCGATCGGGAGGGCTAACAATCTAAGATGTTACAGAATTTCTTCGTTTAAAACTGTCTGTACAGAGTATCAGCAATTGTCTTCACTGTTGTTTCATTTGTTAACATTACTGGCAAATTTATTTCGAAGAATGAAGAATGTTTAATGTGTCTAAGTGGAACACACAGTTGTCTATCATCTCTTATTAATAGAACACATTGAATTTCATTTTGTTGTGATTCCTGACATAATGGACAAGTACTCGTTTATATGACTATAACGCTAAGAATGTGCGTAGACATCTTAAATACCAAATCCGAGTTTAGTTATAATAAATATTGAATGTCTAACAATAACTCTTGACAATATCTAGCGACACCATGCATAAGATTGAACATTCTGCAAGTGCTTTTTCTGCCTGTCTGTTAGACATATGCCAGCTAAGACGTTTTCCTTACTTTTCATCTTACCTGCCAAATTTCACTTGCATTTTCAAATATTACTCATAATACTTTT
>JADBJO010026138.1:12500-22865 GCA_016801955.1 Conus betulinus | reverse complement strand
GTGATCTGAGATTCTACAGTAGAAAGATTTTTTTTTTTTTTTTTAAAGAATGTCGGGTGGGTTTTTAGAAGATATATTTTAAAGAGCTGTGTGAGTGTGAATGACTTGTGAGTTGACTTCAACGCGGTGACAGCCCTGATATGGCCCTTGCGGTCGGTTGGGCTATAAGCAGCATTACCTTACCATACCTTTTTCCTGCTTTTTTTCTATCCCTTTTCTGCTTTCTCCTCCTCCTTCTTCTTCTTCTTCTTCTTATACGATAGATAATTGTGCTTATCAGCATGTGTCTTTGCGCGTACATGTGTGTGTGGTGTGTGTGTGTGTGTGTGTGTGTGTGTGTGTGTGTGTGTGTGTGTGTGTGTGTGTGTTAGAGAGAGATAGAGTTACTGTTGGCAAGACGTGTGTGTGTGTGTGTGTGTGTGTGTGTGTGTGTGTGTGTGTGTGTGTGTGTGTGTGTTTGTGAGTGTTTGTGTGTGCGGGCGCGCGCGCGCGTGCATTTAGCCAGCCATCACATTATTGTTTTTTTAAACCGTTTAATCTCAGGACAATTATTTTCCCTCTCTTTAGGCATCACAATTTTAATGTGGATGCCGCAAACATGCTGAGGTGAATGATTACAGGGCTCTTTGGGGGTAATTAAAAGAGAAAAAAAGGGAAAGAAAAGAAAAAACAGAACCAAGCAAACGAAACAGACAAGAATAGGGAAAAGATGTATATCGCGCCAATGTTAAGGCACGGGTGTATCTCTGGTTAAGAGCATGATAACAGTGTGAACAGATCTGTTTAGTGCCATGTAAGAGAGGCGGTTCAGTGCATACTAATTTCATTGTCACTATTATTATGGAATTAGTGATAATCGTTTCCATTTCATTTATTCTGTAACTTCTCTTTCTCAACCTCCCTCTTAAAAACGTGACAAACAAATAGACAATTGGGAGTGGGGTGGGGGATAAACAGAATTTAACAACAAACATTGCACACAACACACACACACACACACACACACACACACACACACACACACACACACACACACACACACGCTTAGAAAACCCAGCCAACCGAAAAAAAAAAACTGTCAAAACTCTCTCTCTCTCTCTCTCTCTCTCTCTCTCTCTCTCTCTCTCTCTCTCTCTCTCTCATGACATACATTTTGTTCTCTGTTGTCCTGCTCTCAGGAATATTCGGGATAACTTTATCAAGCATAACCATCATAGGGCAAGCTGCCTCATTCAAAAACTGGTCCTGTTGATGACTTCATCTTCTAATGAAGAGGTTCGACATGTCTCATCGTCTCTGCTAAAGACGTTCGAAATTTATTATATGAGACATCTTTAAGCTTAGAGAAATGGCTGTCTCTCATGAGATTTATTATATATTATTAATTGTTCTTTATGATCTATTTTGTAATTATTACATGTCCTGATTTGGCGTAGCTTTCTTGTGTGTGTGTGTGTGTGTGTGTGTGTGTGTGTGTGTGTGTTGTGTGTGTGTGTGTGTGTGTGTGTGTGTGGTGTGTGTGTGTTTGTGTGTGTGTTGTACAATACTGCACAAGGCTTATCAATGAATACATCGTCCGAATCTCTCTCTCATGCTACAACCGATTTGGATCGGCGCGATCTCTCTCTCTCTCTCTCTCTCTCTCTCTCTCTCTCTCACACACACACACACACACACCACACACACACACACACACACACACACACACACAGCAACTCACTCCCCACCCACCCCTGTTTGTTAACAGACGGAGGAGTGTGGGGGGGGGGGGGGGGGGAGGACATTGTGATTAGCGTCTTTCTGTCAGTTGCTTCAAGAGTTGGTAAGCAGACTATTCAGTATGCGTGGTTTTTATTCCGGGTACTGAGGTAACACCAAGGTAACGGGTAAGATGCTCTCTGGGTGACCAGTCCTCTGCAGTGTATGCCAGACTGAGGCTGCAATCTCTTTTATTCTAATGAGAGCGTATAGGAACTGGTGTAAATACACACACACATGTACATAATGTTGAACAAGTTTGTAGTAGGGGGAAACAACTGTAGGCTAACAATACCTACGTCATTATACTTATCGCTTTTGTTAAGATTATCATTTTTTTTTTTTTCGTTTTTATTTTTTATTTTCTTTGTTAAGGAAACGATGATGAAAAATCAAGACAAGAATCCGGGCGGGTCCCCTTGTGGCGGATAGGGGGTCGACCCCCAGATATGAGGGTTAGCTGCGATACAAGTCAGGCTTGCCTGGTCGAATAAGCAGTCCCGGAACAACTGGCGATGTTCCTACCAGGACGGGGCGGGGTAACAGGTGGCACTGTTACACCATATCAAATTCCCCATGTGTGTCCTGTGACGGGTTCATCATGCGAGTAAGAGGTGGATAAAAAACCCTCTAGTCCCAGGGAAGGAAAACCTCGGAGAAACAAACCAGGGTAGGGGGATGCTCATTAGGCAAGTCGCCTACGAGAGGGAAACTCGGACAAGAAAACCAACGCCGAAGACGGATGTACTGGGCCCTTGGCGCGTAACGGCAGTACAACGCATCCACGTCATGGACGAACGAGACAACAACAACAAGACAAGAATGTTGTAAATATCCAACTCTTCACTAGAGCCTATAGGAGCTATCATAACCCATCATGGAGACAGAATCATTCATACTACCTGTTTCGGAGCTTTCCGCCCCCTGGTGGAACTCATCAGAGAGGCACGGCTGATAGTGTCTGCTGTGCTCCCTTGGCATCAAATGGAGACATACCTCAGTCCATGATTCTGTGGTATTCTCACCACCAAGGTTCAGAAAGAGAATCCAACAGCACCCCAGAGCAGCAAGCGAAGGATAGAAAAAAGTAAAACAAAAGAAAATGTGGTAAGGAAATACATTGCTGAACAACTAAAATCATTATGTAAACAGTATAAAAATCAATCTATGGTAGGATATTTTATGTTTTGAAACGGATGCAGGATATTTTGCCTGCTGTCTCCCCCCCCCACCCCCCCCCCCCCCCCCCCCCCCCCCCCCCCCCCCGTTTTTTTTTCTTTTTTTTTTAATTGTTTAAAAAGAATAAAATCCAACACTGACGTTTCCATGAGGTCATAATAGTACGGCATGAGATGTCAACGAACAACTATGACACGACTCTACTACCCCAGGAGACCCATTCAAGACAGACCGAGGCAAATATCACCAGGAACACAAAAAGTGTTAGAATAACAAACAAACAAACAAAAAAAAACAGCAGCAGCACAACCACCACCAACAGTACCCCCCACATATAGAAAGAAGACTAGGCATTTGGAAATACGCACGAGAGAAAAAGTCACCTTGTCTCGATTTGATGAATGAGAGTGTGTTCTCCGAACGCAAGTAATTTGCCGATAACTGAAACATTAGCCGAAATGGGATTTTTGATAACCATGTTCATGCTGATTCTATCTTTTATTTCATTTCTTTATTAGTTGAAAATAAAATGAGGCAGGGAACAGTAAACAATAAACAAGTAAGGTAACTCTTGCTCCCATAAGAAAACCTAACACAGAGTAACTTTTACTCAAGACTGGCACAGCCTTTTAAACTTGGATAATGTCAGACAAATACAAAGACGGCCAATCTGATGGTGGGGGGGGATTAGATTGGTCGTCGTCTTTGTATCTGTCTGACGTTATTCAAGTTTAAAAGGCTGCGCCAGTCTTGAATAAAAGTTACTCTGTGTTAGGCTTTCTTATGGGAGCAAGAGTTTTACCCCTACTTGTTTACTGTTCATTACTTTAGTAGCCAACGCCACTAGTTTACCTGGGTAGATTGAACTCACAATAGTTTGTTCATGTACACATCTGTTCAATAAAATAATACTAAAAACAAACAAACAAAACAAACAAACAAAAAAAACAGGAATACTGTAAGTATATCTTACCAAGCTGCTCTATAGATACAGAACAGTATCGCTCGCCAAACAAAACAAAACAAAAACAAAAAAACAAAACAAAACAAAACAAAAAAAAAACGACACATGAAGATTTCGTTTCCTTAATATAGCTCTCTTACAAGACATTGCTTGCAGACATGGAGGGAATCATGACCGCATGTTGCTTCGTAAATCACGTGACTCTTGTTATGAAAATACCCGTAGGGGATGCTGGGTGTAATAGAAATGGTACGGAATATTAAAAACTAACCTCAAGAGGTAATGGAAATGCTTTGTCAATGACCTCACTTCCACCGTTCAAAACTTCTGTTCATCTCGCGAATAAATAGAAATTAAAAAAAAAAAACCTATTGTTTTGACATTTTTACCTCTACCATACATTGAAGACACCTTAAAAAACAAAAACAATATATATATATATATATATATATATATATATATATATATATATATATATATATATATATATATTCAATTATAAACAAAGCTTGCTCTTATGTCTTAGATTGAAGAAATAGGGGAAGATAAGCATACATATCTGCAGTGGTAGATAATTCTGCCTAACAGTATGTGTTTGAGTGGGTGAATGGAGAATAATAAATGCTTCTCAAAATGAGCCTTCAGCAAGCTTATAGTCTCCAAGGGGGAGACAATCTCCACTAGGGAGGAAACTCACTAACATATAACTCCTGGTCAGATACCGGTATTTCAAAACCTAATTGTTTCTCCTCCGTGACCGCGGAAAGTGGTAACTGGACTCCTCTGCCCTTTCGTCCGCTGGATCACACTCATCAGGGTGTATATACAGACATATTTATATTTATATTACCGATTAAAGTCCCACAGCTTAGTGGTCGGAAGGGCCGTGGGTTGTCCGACATTCACCGTGTCTAGGGCAGCGCACAATGGAAGACAGATCCCACCACTGTCCTTCCGCCTCGTTCTTCTTCCCTGAACTGAATCAGGTACCCGTTTATTGCTGGGTGGACAGAGAAGGTTTTCATGCCTGTAAAAAAAAAAAAAAAAAAAAAAAAAATTCGACCCCATGGGGGATTCGAACGTATGACCCCCCGTCGGTTTCACAACCAGGCGCTTTTTTTTTTTTTAAAATAATTTATTTCTGTTGTTGTTGTTGTTGTTGTTGTTGTTGTATATCTTTGAGTTGAAATGCATCAAAATTTTAAGCTTTGCTGGGACCATCGATTACAATACTTTGTATACGTCGGCGTACACTATAAACGTCCCTAATCATACTGTATCTGAAGATGATGGCGCAGATCTACGAGTACGACGGGTATTACGAGTATTGTTCGTCCGTGAAGCTCACTTAGACAGAGTTCTAATCATGACAGAGAGAGGTTTGAAAAGGTCTGACAGTGGTGGCTCTGTGTAAACAGGCAACACACACACACACACACACACACACACACACACACACACACACAGAGAGAGAGAGAGAGAGAGAGAGAGAGAGGAGAGAGAGAGAGAGAGAGAGAGGGACGACAGAAGGTGCCGACTTCATTCTTATTCAAAAAACACAATACCAAATACACGAGTGAATTTTCCAACAAATCTGCCTTCCTAATTTGTCACAAACCTCGAACAAAAATTCACAAAATCAAGACTTCCCTGATCAGCAGCAATGAGCGTGACAACGTATCGTATTTTGCAGGTTTTCTTTCTTTCTTTCTTTCTTTCTCTTCATCATCGTTTTCTTTTTTTCTTCTTCTTCTTTTCTTTTCTCTCTTTCTTCTTTTTTTTTTTTTTTTTCTTTTGTTTTTTGTTTTTTTGTTTGTTTGTCACGCATATTGCTTGCAGGCATCTGAAGAACACAGAATCTGAGGAAATACCACTTATCTGTTTCGCATCGTGAATAAAGCGGTACTTTGCTCCCTTCTTCTTCTTGTTGTTGTGTGTATTTGTTATTCTGCCTGGTTTTCAGTTGTGACTGCAGCACTCTGTTTCATTTCCTCTTTTGTGTTCAAAGCCAGAGCAGTGTTCTGGTTGTTACACTAGACTACATGAGTGTACCAACCATACCAACCATCTGACATAGTGGTAGAGCGCCGGACTCGTATTCTTGGTGATCCTGGGGTTACGGGTTCGAACCTCCGCCGGGCCGTTGCGGTACAGGGGGATTTTCCCGTCGGAGTTAACATTGGTTCTGACTCCATTTCCTATATAGTGCTTCGAATGAGACTATGAACCGAGGGTTCCGTGTGTGAACGCACGCGTAACATCTTGCACACTGGTACATGGCTTGCCTTAATGGCGGGATAAAAAAAAAGGTCCATACAACAAAATTCACTTCCTTTGTTTGGGTAGATGGGACTAATCCTTGGACTGTCTATAACAGGGAGCAGCGTCCACAGCCTGCCGTTACAGAGAGAGAGAGAGAGAGAGGGAGAGAGAGAGAGAGAGAAGCCGCATGCTTGACGAAAATACGGACTTGAAAGCGGAAGTAGAAATGAACACAAACACACAAGATGACTGTCATCACAAATCTACTAAAGCCTTCTAGTTAAAAAAAACAGTCACTGACAAACAACGACAAATCCATGTGAGTAGTAACGCACACGGTGAAAACGTACGGCAAGTGGAAAAACGAAGTCCAACAAGGCAAAACACGCCTGTTGCACTGTTGAAACTGGCCAGCAGAACTGGTAAGGCCGTGAACGAACTGCTGCAGAGGGTTGTTCGTTTCGTGTTATTACAGACCCACGGACCCACACCAAAGGACATCTGTTCTAGGCTTCAGTTAAAACCAGAGAGAAAGGTGAAAAAGTAGGGCGGGAAGGAGAAAGGAAAAGAGACGTAGGTAAGCATTAAGTTTAGTACGTACATGAAAAAGAGGAGTGGAAGAGAAGGAGAACAGAGGGGAAAAGGGAAGAAGGGGGGAGGGGAGGAAGAGGGAAGAGAGGGAAGGGGGAGAGAAAGAAGAAGAAAAAGGAAAGAGTGGGGGAGGAAAGGGAAAACGAACAGTTAAAGAAAAAGAAGGGGGGGGAGAGGAAAAAAAGGGTGAGAGAGAGAGGGAAAGAGGATGGAAAAGCGCGGGGGGAAAAAACTAGAGGAGAAGAAAAGCGGTAGTAGAGAAATAAGTGATTTTAAGGGGGTAAAAGAAGATAAAAGCAAAGCGAGAGTAAAAGGGAAGACGAAGGGGGGGAAGGAGAAGGGAGAAAGAAGGGGGGAGCGGAGGAGAAGGATGGGATTGGAAGGGGGGAGAAGGAAAAGAAAGGGGAAAGAAAATAAGAGGGGATATGGGGACAAGGGGAGGGAAGGAATGGGGGAGGGGAAGCAAAGAAAGGAAAAAGAGGGGGAGAGGGAAGGGAGGAAAAAGGAAGAAAAACACCACAAAAGAAAAGAAAAAGGAGAAAAGAGGGGGAGGGGGGGGAAGGAAAAGGAGAGAAGAGAGGGGGGGGAAAGAGATAGGGGAGGGGAGGGGGGGGGGGGGGAGGAAGAAGAGGAGAAGAAAGGGGGGGGGAATAGGGGGGAAAAGAAAAAGGGAGGGGGGGGGAAGGGGGGAAGGGAGGAGGAGGGAAGAAAAGGGGAAAAAAGGGGGGGGGAGAGGGGGAGAAGGGAAAGGGAGGAGGGCGGAACGAAAGGAAGATGAAACGTAGAAAGAAGAGCAGGGGGGAGGGGACAAGGAAGAGGCAGAGGGAGGGGAAAAGTAGAGACGAAGGAAGGGACAGAAGAGATAGAAGGGGGATGGGGAGGGAAGGATGAAGCAGGGGGGCGGGGGAAAAAGAAAAAAACAAAAAGAAGGGTGAAGGAGAGGGGAAGAAGGCGCGGGGGGGAAGAAAAGGGGGGAAGGATTAGGAAAGGAGAGGGAAGGAGAAGGGGGAAAGGGGAGAAGGGGGGGAAGGGGAGAGAGGGAAGGAAGGGAGCCAATGGGGGGGAAAAAGGAAAAAAACAGGGGGGGAGGGGAAAAAAAGGGGAGAGAGGCGAAGGAAGGAAGGAACGGGGGCCTGGGGAAGGAAATCGAAAAAAGGAAGAGGAAGGGGGGGGGAGAGGAGAAAAGGGAAAGGAAAGAGGGGGGGGTGGGGGGAGGGGGGCGAGGGGAGGGGGGGGGGGATAGGGGGGGGGGGGGGGGGAGGAGAGGGAAGAGAAGGAGAGGGGAAGGGCAAGGGAAAGAAGAAGAGATGAACAAGAAGAAAAAGGAATCGGGAGGGGGGGGAGAAAAAGATCCCGTAAGGGGGGAAGAGAGGAAAAAGAGGGGAAAGAAAGGGGAAAAGGGAGCAAGAAGACAGAAAGGAAATAAAAAAAAAGGAGAAGGAACAGTAAAGGGAGGAGGAGGAAAGAAAAAAAAAAAAGAAGGAACGGAGAAATAGAAAAGAATGGGGGGAAGAGGAGAGAAAAAGGAAGGACACAGCAAGAGAAAGAAAATGAAAGAAGGGAGAAGAGAAGGGAGGGAGGTATGGAGAAAGGAGAATAGAGGTTTTTTTTTTTTGCTGAAAGAAAGAAGTGGGAGAAAAGCAGAAGGAAAGAAAAGCGGAACAAAAAGAGATGAGGTGAGGAATAAAGGGGAAAGAAATTGAGATGGGATGGATGGACGTAAGAGGAGGGGGAAAATAGGGGAAAGGGGAAACAGGAGTCAGAAAGTGGGGTGGAGGGGGGGTTAAAAAAAAAGCGAATAATGGAACACTATGAGTGAAGATGGAGGGAAGGGGGGGGATAGGAAGAAAATGAGAGAGGGGAGGAAAAAGAGGGTGAGGAAGAGGAAAAAGAAGGCGGGAAAGGGAGAGGAGGAAGAAAGAAGGGGGTGGGGTAGGGGGGGAAAATTGTGAGTGGGCCACAGTACGGAGGAGGGAAAAAGGAGAAAGAGAGAAGAGAAAAGGTCACCGAAAAGGAACAAAAAACGAAAAACGCTATACTCAGGAAGAAAGGGAAATAAAGGGAAAAAGGAGGGAAAAAGAAGGAGGAGAAGGAGAAGGATGCAGGGGGGGTGGAAGGAGAGAAGGTGAGGAAGGATGAGGAACGGGAAAGGGAATGAAGGGATGAAGCTGTGTAAAAAAAAGAAGGAGTAGAAAGAATAAAGGAAAGAAGAAAAGAGAAGGGGGAGGGGAAGAGGGGAATGAGAAGAGAAGGGGAAGTGATGAAGGGAAAAGAAGGGATGAGGAAAGGAAGGGAAAGAAGGGGAAGAGGTAGGGGAAGGGGAAAAAGGAGGGGGGAGACATAGAGGGGTAGAAAAGCGAAGAAAGAGGGGGGGGGAAACATTAGCAGAAGAGGAGAAAGAAAGAAGGAGAATGAAGAGGGACAGAAGCAAACCGGGGAGGGGGGAAAGGAAGACCGTGGAAGGTGGGAAAGGAGGAAAGGGGAAAGGGGAGGGGAGAAAGGGGGGGGGTGAAGGGCGAAAGAAAATGGGAGGGGTGGGAGGGAACGAAAGGTAAGTAGGACGAGAGGACAGAAGGAGAAGGCAGGGGAAAGGGGAGAAGGGATGAGGAAAGCTGAGGCTGGGGGAAACGTAGGGGAAAGCTGGGGGGGGGAACAGAGGGATAAGCGAAGGAAGGGCACGAGAAAAAGAAGGACGGGGGACGAGAAGCCGAGGGGGAAGAAAAAGGGAGGAGAGTCAGGGGAGAAAAACGGGGGAGGAAAAGGAGCGAGGAAGAAGAAAAAAGAGAAGGAGGGGGGGGGAGGAGAAGGAAAAAAGCTGGTGACATTTCAGGGATAAAGAGAATTGAGGGGATCAAAGGCGAAAGGAGCGAGGGAGAGAGAATTAGCTAGAAAAAAAAAAGAGGATGGAGGGGGGGAATTAGAAAACTTGAGGAGAGAAGGGCGAGGCGGAGAGAAAGGTAAACAGGAAAGCGAAAGGAGAAAAGGGTACAAAAGTGAGGGAGAGGGAGATGGGAGGAGAGAGAAAAGAGGGAAGAGAAAAACAGAAACAGAAGAAGAAAGACAGAGGCGGAGGAATGAAAAAAAGAAAAGGGGGAAGAAAGAAAAAGGAGGGGGAAAGGGAGGGGGAGGGGAGGGAGTGGGCGTGCGAGGTAGGGGTGGGTGGGGATGGGGATAGATATGTTTGGACGTGCCATCAGACACAAACAAGGGAGAAAACACGAGGGACAAACGAAGAAGCTCGGTAATCTATTAGAATGGGGGAACACGCAGAAAATCGATTATGTTGCGGATTGATCACTGTCGCAAAGGGAGGTAGTGATGAGGGATGAGGGATCAATAAGTGAGGGGAGGAGGAACGACAAGGACGACCGTGCGAAGAAAGTAAAATACAGAAAAGATAGGAGAAATAGAGAAGAGGCACGAGAAAAAACAGAGCAGGGAAAGCAACGAACGATGTAAGGGCAGAGAAGGATAAAGAACGAGGCTATAAATAGGGATGGAGCGGTATAAGATATTGAGAGCATTTAGTTATCAACTTTTTTTTTAGAGAAACTGATCGTTACAGTCCAAGAGCAACCGAGGACAGGCTAGTACTCAAACGGGAGAAGGAG
>JADBJO010026138.1:0-7500 GCA_016801955.1 Conus betulinus | reverse complement strand
ATTGGTAGGTCTGTTTGAAGGTGTGTGTGTGCGTGTGTGCGTGTGTGTGTGTGTGTGTGTGTGTGTGTGTGTGTGTATGTGTGTGTGTGTGTGTGTGTGTGTGTGTGTGTGTGTGTGTGTGTGTGTGTGTGTGTGTTTTGATCTCGTGATTCTAACAAGCTGATTTTTATTTGTTTTCCTGTCAATGGTCTCAGTGTTGTTCAAATCTCCCTGCATCATATCAGTGCCTGACTGAGGTTCGTCTTGTCGCGCACTTTCGTGCCGTCAAATCATGGTCATTGTGAGGTTCGTATGCAAAGTAGGCACAGATGGATATCCTTAAAAGAAATTCATCATCATCATCATCATCATCATTACCATCGTCATCATCATCATCATCATGATCATCATTATCATTATCAACAACGACAACAACAGCGTCATCATTATAGTTGAAAATAATAATGATGATAGTAATTATTGTAATTATCGTTATTGTTATTATCATTATGATTACCAATATCATCATCATTATTATCATCCTCCTCATTATTATCATTATAATATTCTTTATTATTATTATTATTACTATTATTATTATCATCATCATCATCATCATCATCATCACTATTGTTAACAATGATGATGGCGTGCGCACAGAGTGTATTTTGTTTCATCTGTTAACCCTCTAAAATAAGAAAACGACTCTAAAAGAATTTCCAACCAAAAGATTATAATAACCTTCAGCATTTTTGTATCTGTTGGGAACACTGCTAGACGGACTAGCAAGGTCAATTTCGGATTTTCACGCAGAGAGAGAGAGAGAGAGAGAGAGAGAGAGAGAGAGAGAGAGAGAGAGAGAGAGAGAGGGAGGGGAGGGAGGGGGAGGGGAGGGGGGGGGGGGGGGGGACGGCTTCATCACCAGTCCATTGATGCCAGACATGGAAAAACTCAGTCTGGCTCAGCTGTGGACTGTTGTGCCAAGGGCCTCGTGGGCATTCAATGCCCGTAGAAGAATTGAAACAAGAAATTTCTGAGGCATGTGAAGTTAACAAGGTTTGCCTACCATATCAGTGTTCCCCCTTGACATTTAAAAAAAAAAAGAAAAAAAAAGAGAAAAAAAAAAAAGGGTAATTCTAATCTTGATCTCAAATTTTTCGGGTCATCTTCTAATTGGGGCCGGGGTCAATAGAATTTTTGTTTACTTGTTTGTTTATTTGTTGTTTGTAAAAAGGGGAGGGTGAGGAAGCGAAGAAGAGGACGGAGTATCTTCCAGAGTTTTATACACGGGGAAAGGGGCAGAAGAAGGGGGGTGGGGGGGTGGGGGGGGGAGGTGTCTTCCATCGATTTCTGTTTGTTTGTTTGTTTCGTTTTGTGTTGTCAAGGGGGGAACCGTCTCTATATCGGCAGCAGTAGATTCGCTGATTGAAGCAGACACATCTTGTAAACACGTCAAATCCCATCACCAACTTTCGGAAGAGAATACCAGTTTGGCCGTTGGTATGGATGACACGTTTAGTCGTTTCCCGTGTCATCCAGTCAATATCGTTCAGTATCTTTCACTCAATTTTCCTTATTTCTTTCATTCTTTCCATTTCTCACGCAGGGTGCATGCTCTGTGTAACGTGTCATCCATACCAACGGCCAAACTGGCCTTCTCTTCCGAAAGTTGGTGATGGGATTTGACGTGTTTACAAGATGTGTCTGCTTCAATCAGTGAATCTACTGCTGCCGATATAGAGACCGAGGGAAACGTGGCAGATGGCAGATCTCTCTCTCTCTCTCTCTCTCTCTCTCTCTCTCTCTCTCTCTCTCTCTCTCTCTCTCTCTCTCTCGGGACGCTGATGTGAGAAGTCAGTGTCAGGCGGGCGCAGTCAACCTACCAGCCGTATAGGTGACGGTGGGGGTCTAGCCTGTGTCCGCCGAGGGACGGCTCCCTGAGAGGTGGGGCGGTTGGCGATGGAGCGCTGCCTGACTACGATTGATTACCCGTGGCCTGGGATACCACGCGTTGCACGGTGGGGGAGGTGGGGGAGGAGACATGGTGGGCACCCCTTTCGGGGTTGGGCTGGAAGACTGACCCTCTCGGCCGTAGTCAGCGCCTTTTCTGTCAGTCTATTCAAAGACTTGGGCAGCGCTCCAGCGACTGGACTGTCGTACTGATTCTTCTTTGAGGCGGCCTCATGCGAGCACAGGACCATCCGTCACCCCGAGCATGAAGTGAAGACGACCGTCGGATGGCCCTGAAGACTGGGCTTTGGGTGGGGGAAGAGAGGGAGGGGGGGGGGGGGGGGAGGGGGGAGGGGGGCAAAGAGAAAACCGACGCCCCACAGTCGGCCGACCCACGCTGCAAAATGAAGTCCAGTTCACATGGAACCAGAACCGACGAGAGAGCAACAGACGACAGCCCCCATCCAGAACCGAACCTAAGATTCTCACTCTATTCACTGGCTATCTGTCTCAAACCGTATCTTGTACAAAATCTCAACTCTCACTTTCTCTTCTCTCTTTGAAAATGGGCCTTCTTATCTCTCAGATCTCCTTAAAATCTACACCCCCTCTCGACAACTACGCTCCTGTGCTGACGACCGCCTTCTACGAATGACTCGCTTCAGGACCACTACTGGTGAAAGATCTTTCTCTTTTCAAGCTCCAGCGACGTGGAACAGATTGCCAGACTCTCTCAGACATTCAGATTCTATCTCTTCTTTCAAGTCTAAACTTAAAACCATCTATTTTCTCATAATTAGTCAATGCTGTGGGGGGGGGGGGGGGGGGGGTGTACAACCTAACTCATAGCCGTCTGGGCCTTTTCAAATGTAGTGTATGTGTATGTTCTCTATTACATGTATTTGTTGTATAATTGAACGTTATAGGATTTAGTTTTTTGTAGTGATACTTGAAAATGAGTGAATGAATGTCGTACTCGTAGGATTTGTTAATTATTGTAGTAATAGTATTTGCAGTTGGGTGTAAGGTGTACAAGAAGGGTAAATGTAGTATGATTTTGTAAAGCGCTTAGAGAAATTCGTTTGATTAGGCGCTATATAAGAAACCATTATTATTATTATTATTGTTATTATTATTAAGACTACTGCCAACAACCAGACCTGCCACCAAACATACAGGCCTCGGTCTGTGCGGAGACCTTCGCGACACTCTGACAGGAGAGTGCGTGCGCCAGGGCTCATGGGCTGCGCGGGGGAGGTAACTCTGGCTTTTTTTGGTCGTGTTATGTCCTCTGTAATACTTACCTTCCTGCGATCGCCTGCAATGTCTATCATCAATGAGACTGGAGTAGCAGGCTAGTACATTCGAGCTGAAACCTCCCAGACAGCACAACAATATTGGCCCAAATAACGGTCCAGTAATGGATACAATATTGGGACAAGATCGGAAACCAAGATGGGACCGATCTTGGAATGCAAATGGCCCCATCTCGGTCCAATATCGGGTATTGCTTGGATCCGTTCTAGGACCAAGATAGGCCCGATAATGGGGTTTGCCTGGATCCATTGTAGGGCCAAGATAGGCCCGACACCGAGTATTGCTTGGTCCACTCAAGGGCCAAGATAGGCCCAATACCAAGTATTGCTTGGGTCCACTCTTGGGCCAAGGTAAGCCCAACATTGGATTTTGCCTGGATCCACCTAGGGCCAAGGCAGTCCCAACATTGGATATATCCTGCATCCATTGGAGGAACAAAGGGAAGGCTCAATATCGGGTATCCCTTGCCTCTATTCAAGGGCCAATCTAGGCCTAACATTGGATACTTCCTGCATTCATTATAGGGCCAAGATAAGCCCAACACAGAATATTCTTTGCATCTTTTAGGGCCAACCCAATAGGCCCAATATGATGTTCCTTTCAGCCATTGTTGGGACAATATAAGCCTTTGCTTTTCTAAGTATATTGAAGAGGCTCATCGCTATGTGAACATTTGGTAAAGGATTCTCCATGTAAAAATTAACCTTTACTGAACATTGTGTTTGAGAACACATTCCTAACCATACTGGTCTCTAATGGTCCATACATCCACAGAGGGACCGTCTTTAAAAAGTATGGGTCACGGAATACCTGGATTAACACAGAAGGTCAAGTATCTGTGAGATACATAAGTAGTAAGAGACCTGCTTCAGTCAAAATGTGTCCTCAAAGGCAACATCTATCAATGATTAAAGCGCCCAATTTTTCTTCCATAACTGATATTTTTTTGTTCCTCACTCAAAAGCATAGGATTTTTTTTTTTTTTTTTTCGACAAATGCAAAATTTTTTACTGGAACATTCTAAACAGTTTAAATGATCATTACCACTGTTTCGACTCTGTGAGTAATGTATGACCCAAGAAGCATGACAAAGGTTTTGAAGTAGTTTCAGTAAAAAGTTTCACATGCAGGCATTGTGTGTCATGAACAGTTAAAACCACACGTTTTTTTAACCAGACGTCTAGGGGTAAAAAAGTTAGGCATGCCCATGCACCCTCCCTTTTTTTCCTTTGCTTAACTTTCACACCAAAGAACATTGTGCCCTGATATGGCCCATAGCAGGGTTATAAGCAACATGACTGAACATATCGTACTCAAAAAATTGATTGCTTAAAAAAAAAAAAAAAAAATGCAGCCACTTAAAAAGAAGTTTCCTAGGTTTCATATTCCTGCTCATTGAAGTCACACATTTTCGTTTTACAAATATAATGCATGGAATTGCTGGGAAACTTCTTCTGTGAGCAACTGCAGCAAAAAAAAAAAAAAAAAGTTAATGAACACAGGAGAAAGTGAAAGGAAATAGATGTGACAAGAAAAGAACAGCTGACAGAAAAAAACAAGAACACTTTCTTTTTGTTCTCTTTGTTTGATAATTTATTAGTATAGCATACATGAGTTCATGAACAATCAAAACTTGTACCCTCTTTTCACAAGTCAAACACCTCGACAAGACAAAGTGCCTTCTAATTCCTGATCAAGGCCACTAGAACGTTATAAAACAAAACTGGACAGATATTTTGAATACAAACAAGTAAAATCAAATCATGCATTCTGTGTTTAATCTAAAAAATAATTTCAGAACTCTTTAAAAATGTATCTGCATTCATACACAGGATATGCATTTAGTGTGACTGTGAAGAAACCTGTTAGAATCATCCATCTGCTCATCATACAAAATTGCACACAAACACCAAGAGACAGACATGCAACACTTGCACTCCAGCACCATCTCTATAAATGCATATGCACACACATCAACAATGATAATGCAAAGATCTGAAACAATATTTTTAAATGCTCTCACATACATTATAAAAAAAAAAAAAGGTTTTGCAACTTGACTTAAAGTTACAGTGTGAAAAGTACTTCCAAAGAATATTCAAATCCAAGCTGTGTCTGGACCGTCCTAGGAAAGGAACACATGACAAACCCAGAACAACAGCGTTTCCATCTTGAAAGTCATCAACATGTGAGACAAACAAAAGTGACACATAAGAGAAAACAGAGAGAGAGAGCAGCAACCAGGCTGTGCTTGAAATGAGTCTTTGTCTGCGTCCACTGGTACAGCCATCTAGTAACTTCACATTCTGCTTACAACCGCTCAACTTGCAACCTAACACATAGAACCGAGCAAATGACAAATAGAGAACATGCCAAATTCCCAATCTTGTGGTCTTTTTATCAGCCACTTATAAACAAAAGCAACTCGATATTTTTGTAGACAGTTAATTTACAGGGCTGCAACTCATGCAGTTTACAATTTAGTTTGCTTTGTGGCCGATTTGTATGCCTGTATGAATATGCATATGTATGCGCAGTTTATATCTTCAGTAGGGTTGGTAACATTATCTGGGGGTATTTTTCACCTCATATGACACTGGCACAACTTCAAAACAACCACACAAAAACTTTCAGTCAACCAAAATCTAACCACCTGACTCGCCAATGTGCATCTGTTCAATTTTCTTTCTCGGAGCTCTCTTGCTCCTCTCGTTGCCTCTCCTCTTCCTCTCCTTGAAACCTATCATCCAATCTTTTCTTCCGCCCACCTGGTAGGCGATCTCCTGAGCCCGAAAGCCAGTATCCAAGGAGCTTGTCGAAAGATTTGTCATCTAAGTCTGGATGTTTTGACCGGACTCCCGCTGCAACAAAATCAATCATTTTTGAGTTAGGGCAAAATACTGTGACCAAACTTTTACAATAACTGTGGTGCGTGATGTGAAGGATCCCTGATGCTGAAAATGAATTGGGGACATTCTCAGACCTGTAATTGGTGTACTTTTTCACAAGACTAAGTGTTTTTCTTTTTTTTTTTAAGTTGGTATGCACATCTCCCAGAGTGGTGAGGGGGGGGAAGGAGGTAGGGGGTGCACCTGTGAAGGATTTTTGTAAAACATGGGTGGGGGTGGGGGTGGTGGAGGGTGGGATTTGCAGATCTCCCATAGTTTCGTAAAAGCATAAGGAGGGGGTGGGTGGGGTGGGAAAGGAACTTTAGCTTTGGTAACAATCCCACTGTGTCACTGACTTACACAGCAGTACTTCCAGTACAGACAGTTTCTTTTTCTTTATTACTTCATTCAGTTATTACATTCAGATCAAGATGCTGTTTTGTGTCCAGAGTAATAAGAGTTATCACACTTTGCTGCCAGACAACACTATGGTTACACTCTGCAAGTGTTACACCATGCAAAAACTTTGTGTCTGTGATTGGGGGAAGGCGTGGTCATTCTTTTTTCACGACATCGTACTTGTATTTCTACCAAATGTGTGTACAAAATATGGCGAAATCTTATGGTTGAACAGGTGTGCATTCTTCAAATCCTGAAAAAGAATTTTGGTCCTGATTTCAGGTGAGTAGCAGAAAGAAGAAAAAAAAAAAAAGAGAAAGAAATTACATGCGCAACACAGACAAAATAAAAAGCCATTCTCATTAAAACTTGCTTTTGAGCAGCATTCTCTGTTGAGCTCTGCCATCTAACTCCTTTTGATTGAGTGCAGCCTTGGGATCACTGCTGCTGATTGTTGAGGCAGAAGGTCCTGCAGCTGAGGCTCCAACAATTAATGAAGTTGCTGTCTGCAGACTTAAAACTGGAAGCTGACCGAGCATTCGTGGCATTCAGCCACTTTAGTATCAACATTGTCAATCAGAATTTGCATTTCAATTTAGTGATCAACAAGTAAGTGCATATGCAGTAAGGGCTCCTCAAATTATCTATATTTTGGCAAGAGAAAGAGTACAACAAAATAAATGAGTTATTTACAAATGACCAATCTACTTGATTTCTCAATCATGTGCGACATTTTGCAAGGACCTGAAACTGTCTCAGTGATGCACAGAGTGAAAAATGTGTGCATCAATACTGAAATCTGTACGTCAATCACGTGGCTTATAGCTCTGCCAGCTGCTATGGGCCATATCACAGCTGTGACGACGAAACGATTTCTATCACAGTCTTTAGGGAGGAGGGAGTGGGGGCTATAAATGCACGCATTTGCATACACAGTGAAAGTTTTCACTAAAACCTGCTAAAACCA
>JADBJO010026137.1:12500-22870 GCA_016801955.1 Conus betulinus | reverse complement strand
TAAGTCAGACATCTCCGAGTCGTAACCATGAGACCCTCTTCTTCAATTCTCTCATCTTAGTTGTTCATGCATTTATCCATCCGCTTAAACTCATGCGTAATGTGGTCTCCAAAACTTAGCGGATGTGGTGTAGCGTATATGGACTAGCACGCACACTATGACGGCACGCAATGACGCCTCCTTGATGAAACTGAAACTGAGACTGAAATTACTGCACACTATCACATCGACATCATTTTGGGTAAAAGGTAAACAATCGCACATAAGTTCTTCCAAAAAAGAAACTCCATTTTCTGTATCAAAATGAGAATAATATGGCCATGAGCACACTACTGCCTCGAGCGTATACTCGGAGCTGATAATGCAAATTCCATTCGGGCTGCAAACTAAAGGGCTTGGACAAAATGGTGAGAAATGATCGAGTGGCGCGCGCGCGCGAACACACACACACACACACACACACACACACACACACACACACACACACACACACACAACACACACACTTACGCTTGCAGTGAGTGAGTTTGTGCACCAACTTGAGTTTTATAGTTCCAAAAGAGTTCGCATGACGCAATCCCTGTAGTTTCTGATGTTGATGTGATCAGGGAGCAAAAACTGAAAGTTACGTTTCAACTTTCTCCATGATATCTACTCTGATCTTACAGGTACTCAGCTGTACCCCCATGACGATCTTCTGTCGAAAGAAGAGTGTCCCCCATTTTAATTTAGCAGAGTGAACCTGATCAATGTGGAAAGGGAATCAAAAAGTGATTTTTTTTTTTTATTCCTTGGTTAAAATTGTTACTGACGCAAGCCATTAAGTGAATAAGACCTCACACACACACACACACACACACACACACACACACGCACGCACGCACGCACGCACGCACGCTCACACACACACACGCAAACAACCACACACACACACACACACACACACACACACACACACACACACACACACACACACACAGGCGCACACGCGCTAACACGCATGCACACCAACTCTAATACACACATGCACACACACGCGCACACACATACAAAAGAACGTGTGTGTGTACGCTAGCTCGCTCCTACGCACATACATATAACTATGCGTGCATGTGCACGTCCAGACCCACATGCGTGCGCACATGCACACATACACATGAACGCACAAATGCATAGACACACACACACACACACATGCATGCATACGCGCACACATACACACACGCACACGCACACACACACACACACACACACACACACACACATGCTCCCACGCACACTCATGGGCCTGTGCCCACACATCCATACACACGTGTGTGTACATTCACTACACACACACATACGGTAAAAAAAAAAAATGCTAGGTAGGCAATCAAGTTCTGTCCAACGCATTGGGCTAGTGCGTAAGTCAGACATCTCCGAGTCGTAGCCACGAGACCCTCCTCTTCATTTCTCTCATCTTAGTTGTTCATGCATTTATCCATCCGCTTAAACTCATGCGTAATGTGGGTCTCAAAACTTAGCGGATGTGGTGTAGCGTATATGGACTAGTCCGCATGCAGTGACGCCTCCTTGATAAAACTGAAACTGAGACTGAAATTACTGCACACTATCAGATCAACATCATTTTGGGTAAAAGGTAAACAATCGCACAGAAGTTCCTCCAAAAAAGAAACTCCATTTTCTGTATCAAAATGAGAATAATATGGCCAGTCTTCTTGAGGATAGTTAACTAAAATTAATTTCGGACCAGCCACGCTCCTGCTTCAAATTCAACAAGTCCATTGTCAGTATCCGTGGTGTCTTTGTGGCATCGACAAAGAGGTAATTCAAAACTTACCTAGCATATTTAACGTGACTTCTGGCTTTCTTAAGGTCAGGTGTTAATTTCTTTCTAATGTCTCACATCCTAGTCGAGATGAAAATGATGATTCCTTGTAGTTTGCATTCTGCTTTAACAATGGAAGGAATTAGCAGTGCCTCAGAGGCGACACTCTTGTTGCGCCCTGACAACCCAAAAGTACTGATTCAGTATCAAAGCACACGTGATGTCTACTTTTGTGATGGTGTGGAGGGGTAAGGACTGTGCAGGTGAAGACAGGCACATGATGATAAGTGCAGGAACCAAGGGACAGCAGCCAGTCAAGAAGACGCAGAGGACAAAGCGGAGATTTTCTCCCGTTTATTTCCCTTTCAAGGCTTGTTTCTGAAATCAAAAGCAAACAAAGCTAAGTGCATTTTCGTTATTTTATTCGTTTCTGGTTCACCTGAAGAAGACCTAAGAGGTCGAAACGTGTTGTGTTTTGTGTGTCTTGTGACTCGTTTGTCCACGTTTCTCTGGGCGGTTCGCTGACATTTATTTAAGATTGTTTAGATTTCACAAGTGTGTAATCTATGATCTATGGTAGCCATCGTCAACATAGTTCTCCACGTAGGATGGTGAACTAACGAAAGCATCAATCACATCGCCCACAGTGGTCGGCCTTAAGTCTTTTTCTCTTTGTTGAGGTCCAGTACCATACCTTGCCTCATAATGACTTATTGCCAAATTCTGAAATTGCAAAAAAAAATGCATGTGAGTACTCGTACCAACCCGTTTCCCCTTGAGCAACTCCTGATATCTCTATGCAGTTCTCATAACAAATCAATAGACACAAGGGTATTGACACCCCAGCTGAATATGAACACTTAAACTTACATATACAATTAAAACAAACATATTATCAATACAAACAACAACAAAAGGACACATCCATTAGGACTTATGAGCAACAAGTCAGAATCATTAGAGCAACAATCAATACAAAGACAAACGTAAATTTCAGCATCATGCAATTCGGTATTTCATCTTTTAAATCAATCCCCTCTGTAAATGTTCAAATCTGAGTGATGAAAATTAAAGAAAAAGAATGGCAAAGATGATTAAAAGCATGTCTTACTTCAGGTGATGCAGACATAGCCCTGGTGCGCTTGGTAAACGAGGTTTTACTTGAATGAGCACGTGAAGTATCATTCCGACCTGGATTACGACTTCACGTGCCGAACTAGCTGCAAAATATATGGCTGGGGAGAGCGAGGATCCGACGCAGGTAATCCCTCTGTTCTCACTTCTATCAGTAGTAACAGACAGATGGCATAGAAGTGCTCTGACAAGATTTTGTACCAGAACATTTGGGACCTCAGTGGAAACAAAGCATAGGTTTTTCTTACCTCTGTAGAAGTGTATAGTTGTCCATTCTTTAAACCAAACACCACTGAAGATAAGCACATTTTTTATCACTCAAAATCTCGCACTAGAATTGCCCTTCATCCCAGGCAGTGTTTATGACGAATTTTCAGACTAGTCGACAAATGCATAAACTATATGACATGTTTGCTTGTTGTTTTGAATATCATGTTGTTAAACCTAGGCCATGTCAATTTATTCAACATGCAACGGTAATTTAATTGTTTGTATTTACACGCATCTTCCCTTGTCCCCAGATGACTACTTTCAATGCATATGCAAAAACTCTCTCTCTCTCTCTCTCTCTCTCTCTCTCTCTCTCTCTCTCTCTCTCTCTCTCTCTCTCTCTCTCTCTCTCTTCACACACACACACACACACACACACACACACACACACACACACACACACACACACACACATGTATAGATGGATGGATAGACAGATAATGGATTGATAGACAGATACATGGATAGACAGATAGATAGATAGATAGATAAATGGATAGATACTTACATACATAGATACACTGATACATGCTTATGTATGCCTGTTGAACAAATTAGTAATGCAGGAAACAAGTGTAAGATATAACAAGTTTCCAATATTGAAAAGAAAATGTACAGACTAAAAGAAGAAAATTGAGGGAGAGATGGAGAGAGAGTGGGAGAAAGACAACGGACACGGGAAAGGTATTCCTCATTAATACAAAATCCTGTGTGTTTCAAATGGCCAGGGGGTAGTCCCTACAGAGGGAACGTGACGATACTCGATTTGAGCAGCTGCTCTGGGTTGAACAGCCAGTTGACAGAAGATGCCCACATCTGTGCCTCCGGTGCCTCTCCATGCACGGTCAGTAGACAAATGTGGGAGGGTGTGCTTGAGTTGGAAAAGACAGTAAGAGAAACATGTGAAAACGTTGGATTCACCTTTTCCTATCGGACAGAATCGTTCCCTTAATTTACCACCCAGGATGCATACCCCCACGCCTAGTGAGTATACTGATGTCAGGAAATTGATTAGTAACTTTCTTTGTATAGCATGCGCACACATCCATTTCTTCCATAGCACTGCTTCTCATATAGTATGTCTGTGTTCGTATCCTCATACTACAAATAGCGTTTTAACTTCGTCCTGTTTCTTTGTGCATTTCTTTCTTTATCATTTGTTTCGACAGAAGTTACATTTGGACATAAGATGGGTACACGGATAATGATTGAATTGACCAAAATGTCTGCTAGCAAGACCAATAGCTGTGCAAGTTATGATGGTTCTTTGCATGCCTATGAAGGCACACTGTCACCCATGGCGTTCACATTATGAGGTTAAGTGAGATTGCACCGCCTGAATCATTGTAGCACGTATGGATGACTGTAAACTAGCAATGTAGACCTGAGGTTAAGTGAGATTGCACTGCCTGAATTATAGTTGCATGTGTGGATGACTGTAAACTAGCAATGTAGACCTGAGGTTAAGTGAGATTGCACTGCCTGAATCATTGTAGCATGTGTGGATGACTGTAAACTAGCAATGGGGAGCTGGAATAGCTCAGTTGGTAGAGCGCCGGACTCGTAATCTTCGTAATCCTGGGGTTGCGGGTTCGAATCTCGCTGGGGCGTTTCGGTACAGGTGGATTTTTCCCTCCCTCGGTGTTAACATTGGTTCTGACTCCATTTCCCATACAGTCTTCGAATGAGACTATAAACCGAGGTTCCGTTTGTGAACGCACGCATAATATCTTGCACACACGTAAAATCCCTTCACCAACTTTCGGAAGAGAAGGCCAGTTTGGCCGTTGGTATGGATGACACGTTACACATAGCATGCACCCTGCGTGAGAAATGGAAAGAATGAAGAAAGTAAGGAACTTGAGTGAACGATATTGAACGATATAGACTGGATGACACGGGCAACGACTGAATGAAGCGCCAGCTGGCAGCTCTTCAGTCGGCACTACTGAGGTAGACAGCCCGTTGTGTAAACGAATGTTGATTGTAAATCGCGCTTAGAGCTTGGTCTCTAGCCGAGAATATGCGCTATATAAGTATTCATATTGTTATTTATTATTATATTATTATTATTATTATTATTATTATTATTATTATTATCATTATTAATGTAGGCCTGAGGTTAAGTGAGATTGCACTGCCTGAATCATTGTGGCATGTGTGGATGACTGTAAACTAGCAGTGTAGACCTCCGCTGCTGTGAAATAATGTCAAACCTTTCACTTCACTCAAAGTTGTTTACAAAGGCAACTCAATAACGTGCCACAAAATAATTTGATCTATTAAATAAGTAAGTTATTATATTTGTATGTAACGAAATCGACACCATTTGAGACGGGACTATTATGACAAACGCGTATATTTGATTTTTTTTTTTTTTTTTTTGCTGTAGTGAATGATAATATATTTGTGTTTTTGCCAGAGGCAGGAGAAGAAATGGGTGTCTCTGTGTATCTTTATATCTTTCTGTATATATATAGCCTATCTCACTAGTGTGTGTGGGGGGGGGGGGGGGGGGGGCACGCACACAAGGACAAACAAGGACCCACACACAAAGACACACAAAGACACACAAAGACACAAACACACACACACACACACACACATGCAATCACACACACATACATACACACACACACACACACACACACACACACACACACACACACACACACACACACCACACACACACACACGCACGCACGCACACACGCACGCTCGCGCGCAAGTGATCATGCAAACATATACACGAAAAGGTCTTGTCATGCACAGAGAGAGAGAGAGAGAGAGAGAGAGAGAGAGAGAGAGAGAGAGAGAGAGAGAGAGAGAGAGAGAGAGAGTATGTAACCATAATAATCGTCTGCATACAGGGGGATGATGGAGGCCCAGTCTTCTGCCGATGCCCCAGGGCGGAGTACGTTTGGTTGGAGTCATCCATGACATGGACACGACTTCGGGATGTCCCAGTCCACAGTACTACACGCGTGTGACCGTCCTGCGGAATGAAATTGAGACTAACATTTGCTAATACAGGAAATGAATCAACCTTTCTTTTAACGACTGACACCGTCAGTTTGCCACTGATATATCTGATCTGTGATTTCTTCGCTTCTTTCGGCTTTTAGTTTAACACTGGCTTCCTTGTCCATTATTCAGGATTCAATACATTCTGGTTGGAACTCTGATTAATGTTCAATAAAATGATTACTGCACATGGTGTCTGCAGATCTACAAAGTGATGTATCTATTTACATAGAGATCAATGGAAAACAGCACACACACACACACAGACACACACACGCGCGCGCGCGCGCGCGCGCTCATGCATGTGTGTGTGTGTGTGTGTGTGTGTGTGTGTGTGTGTGTGTGTGCATGTGCACACGTGTGTTTCACACATTGCATGTGCACACGTACATACACACAAACACGTGCACGTACATACATGTACAATATAAACAGAGAGAGAGAGTGAGAGAGAGAGAGAGAGAGAGAGAGAGAGAGAGAGAGAGAGAGAGAGAGAGAGAGAGAGAGAGAGAGTGTAGATGCAGTATCTGGAGAGAGAGAGAGAGAGAGAGAGAGAGAGAGAGAGAGAGAGAGAGAGAGAGAGAGAGAGAGAGAGAGAGAGAGAGAGAGAGACTCAAGACTCAGGGCTCAAGATTCAAGACTCCATGTTTTATTGTTAAGGTCGTAACACCTTAGAACAGGGAGAGAAATATTTCTTAGTGTAGGGATAAATGATTCTTGTCACAAATGAATATTGGTACTCTTTATATAATATCCATGAATCGGTTTTGCTTTACATAAGCAAATGCTTTACATGAATACATAGCTCATTGTTAAATAGTATTTTCATTTGATGAAGACATTAACAGGGTTAATTTTGAAAAGGCGTGCCTTTTGGAATACCTGTGTGTGATAAATTGCTTTCTATAGTCTTTTTAAACTCGGGACAAGCCATGACGAAATGAAATTCAACTTCTTTCATTTTTCGACAAAATATAAAGATGTTTTTTTCCTGATTGTCCACTACGGAAGTAGTGAGTAAAGAGATCAATGGCACTAAATCTGAACTTAGTCATGATACGTTTTAGATGTTTGTCTACTTTCATTGACATATAGACAGGTATACATCGAAAATGAGTATACGTTCTTTAAAATTCAGATCGATCACTATCATGTACGCCTACATGACGCTTCCATGTTTTGCAGTCTGCAATCAATAAGTCTTTCTCGCCATGCCTGGATCTCGTCATTCATATCCCAACACCTCGTTTTATCAATACAAATCCGAAAGCATATTCACACAATCATTCTCACATTGGCCGCCTTGTTTTTCCCTACCTCTTTCATTAAGTCTTACAGCATTTGATGTACTTTGTTTGGAAATACGTGATCCCGAATCTGAATGATTTCAAGCCGGTGTCAATCCCATTTAATGACAGAATACAAACATATTGGACATCTAGAGGTTTCGCCATGCACCAAGTCAGTTGGCGTTTGCAACGATGCTCCACGAAAGCTTTTCAAAGCAAAATGATGCATTTTCTCACAATGTACAGCAGCGACAGCATCAAGGCCCCATATTTCAGCTCCATACTCCACCAACGGTTGACCTTGGCCACGAAATAGCTTCAAAAGCTAAGAAAAGGCCATTGTTATTTAGCAAAGTTCTTTAGTGTGCACAGTAACGTATTTGAGTGCCACTGACTACATACTTGCAAGCTAAGACAAAACTCGAAGTCTCTTGAGGAACATGTTCCACTATACACATTGACACCAGGCATTATAGATCCGTTGTACAGCCATCTTTCTCTCGCTGCAAAGATATCTACTCTTTCTAAAAAGAAAAATATAGCTTTTCAGCTATATATTAACTCTTCATTCTAACGTATGACTTCCTGTGTTAGTTCATTGATGAACAAAGAAAGCAGAACAGGACTACAGACATCGCGCTGTTTGACTCCAGAAGTGCAGTTTTCAATATCTGTCGACGCAACCCTAGATCGCATTCTTGCTTTTACATAATCATACATACTTGTAACACATTCATACAATCTCCCGCAAGTACCATTTTAAAGCAAGGTAAACCACAGCAAAGTTATGTCGTTGATATGATAGATATGAAATCACAAGACGTAATAATCAATAAAACTGCCTAACTACAGTACCAAAGACATGTGGTCCTATTTAAAACTCTCACAAACACACATTGACAACTACAAGAAATGATAGAAAACAAATCAGAAGACATAATAGCCATTAACACTGCCTAATTTCAGTACCAAAGACCTGCGGTCCTATTCAATCCTCTCACATACACATATCTTACAACTATAAGAAATGATAGAAAACAAATTATTAGACACAGTAGTCAGTAACACTGCTTACCATCAGTACCAAATACATGCGGTCCTACTCAATTCTCTCACAAACACATTTTACAACTAAAAGAAATGATAAAAAAAACAATAATTAAACATAATACTTATTACACTGCCTAACTTCAGTACCAAAACACATGCAGCCCTATTCAATTCTCTCGCAAACACACATTTTACAACTAACAGAAATATCAGAAAACTAAACAAAAGACTAAATAGTCATCTACACTGCTTAACTTTAGTACCAAAGACATACAGTCCTATTCCCGCGTATTACAACTACAAGAATTGATAGAGAACAAATCATAAGACACAGTAGTCATTAACACTGCCTAACTTCAGTACCAAAGATATGCTCTCCTATTCAATTCTCTCAGAAACATACATTTTACAACTAAAAAATTATTATAAAAAAAAAAAAACATAATACTCTTTAACACTGCCTAACTTCAGTACCAAATACATGCAGCCCTATTCAATTCTGTTACAAATACACATTTTACGACTAAAAAGAAATGACAATACAAAGCATAATACTAGGTAGCCATTAACACTGCCTAACTTCAGTATCAAAGACAGATGGCCCTATTGAATTATCTAACAATCACACATTTTACGACTATAAGTAATGACAGAATACAAATCATAAGACATAATGATCATTAACACTGCCTTACATCAGTACCAAAGACATGCTGTCCTATTCAATTCTCTCACCAACACACATTTTACAACTAAAAGAAATGATAGAAAACAAATAACAAAACATAATAGTCATTAACACTACCTCTACTGTCAGTCGCCGGTACACATACCACTTATAAAAGACACAGTCCAATACAGTATGCATATTAAGCAGCAGTTTTCCACAATTTGCAGGACATGATCTGAGTTTCGAAGATGCAGAGGCCCACCTTAATATTGATCATTGTATGTGGACATACTTTCCTCAAAAAGACTAGAGACAGTTGAAACTCTATGTTTAAATTACTCTTAATTTAAACTAAATTCTAATGAATCGTTCTTCAACATGAAAATATGATGAGAATCAGTGCCGCATTTCTGCCTAGTGCTTGCCACAGGGAATGATAGCCACATCCAACTTGTTGATCACAAGTTGAATCAGAATCTGTAGTAATCAGCTGGCCTGCAGAGACTGCTTTGAAGAAAAGCACACAAAGAAATGGGAGGAGACAGGTACAAAATTTGAATTTTGGCATGTTCGTTGTCTTTATTTAGCCTACCTGGGTTTTCGCAGAGAAAGCTTAGACGAACATCATCTCAAATCTCCGTCTTCTTTATTTACCCGGCTTGTCTCACAGACAGCTTAAAGCAACAAAATCTCAAAGCTCCTTTGTCTTTATCTGCCTGGCTTGTCTCACAGATAGCTTGACACAATAAAATCGCAAAGCTCCTTTGTCTTTATTTGGCCGGTTTGTCACATATATAGTTTTATAACATCATCTCTAAGTTCGGAAAAAAAGGAAAAAAGGGGAAAACACAAACACAGACAAAAACTTAATGATGCATATTTTCACTATTATGTTCCTAGCTTTCCCCCCACCCCCGCGTTCACCTTTTTTTTTCTTTCTCTTTTTGGAGTAGACCTCTCCCAATCCGAAGGCCTTCATACAGTACCAAGGGGGTGAATGGCTGTTGGGTTAAACAGTCTCGAACCGTATGCAGTCTGGCCCTAGGGCGACGCCAGGCTAATAGACTTCATATGTGCAGGCGTTCCCTACATGTATGGACATCCA
>JADBJO010026136.1:0-22873 GCA_016801955.1 Conus betulinus | reverse complement strand
CCC
This sequence comes from Conus betulinus, assembly GCA_016801955.1. NCBI lineage: Eukaryota > Metazoa > Mollusca > Gastropoda > Neogastropoda > Conidae > Conus > Conus betulinus. Next base: position 22,870 of record JADBJO010026136.1, on the reverse strand, counting down.
TCACCATGAGGTGATTACATGGAGTGTTGATTTCCTACATCCTACCTCTTCAGGGTTCTTACATGCATGGAGGGCGTGGAAGGAGACCCTCAGTGAAATAATGTTCGGTGTGGGTAGCCGTGCACTTGAACATTCTTCAGAACTTGAGCTCATGATGCAAAACAGGAACGGATTGTTTAAAGACAGGGACTGTGCCCCACTGCCGTATAATGTTCTTTTATCTCTCTTTGTTCTCCCGAAAACCACAGGAGATCCATCTAGACCCAACACCAAGGACCTCTTGGCATGGAGAGCTTCTAGGCGGCCACCAGCTCTATTCTTTGACTCTTGTCTACATCAAACCAACACACAAAAATCAGGAGTGAGAAGTTGTGATTGTGATAAAATCAAAACACAATTGCCCCGAGGGGTCCTTTGCACTCCTCGGGATCTCAAGGGCCTTATACAATAAAAAAGACTGAAATGAGAACGGTCTGTTATGTCATTTGGAAAAAAAAATACAAGCAGTTTCTGCACATTTTCATTTCTGGTCTCTTTCTTCTTGGTTTGTGGTTTACTTTTTCTGTAAGAAGAAACTTCTCGTTTGGAGTCATAGGCAAAAAGAGCAAAGAGTCTCCTCGTCAGCAACAGAAAGAGAGCATTGCTTCCTATGTCACAACAGAACTGAAACACCAAAAAACAGTGGCTGACTGTTAAAACAGAAGGAAACACTCAAGCATTTTCGTGCGCTACACATAAGTTACTACGCCATTTCAAAGAGGTTGCCTGAAGCGGTCTTATTTAATTGAGTTGAGCGGCCCCTTACCTGCAGAACTGCCATATGCGACCAGTCATCAAACTAATGTAAAAGATTGCCGAATTTTAGTTCAAGACAAAATCAAGAGACCTCTGTCTTTCCAGCAAGTCTCGTGGCGCCCTACCTCTGACTCAGCGTCAGACCGGAAGGGTTAAGCGGGCGCAGAAGTGAGCCGACACCACTCCCCCCCCCACCCCACCCTGGCCTCATTTATATTCATTATGCCAGCTAAGTGACCCCAAAAAAAAAAAAAAAAAAAAAAAAAAAAAAACAACAGTCAGACCCCAGTCATAGTGCCGACCTCTCATAGTGTACATTTACCATCCTACAGTACATACTACCGGCCCACAGGACCTAGTCACCTTTTGGCATGTCATCAAGAGGCTAAAATCACTGTGTAGCAATCCCCTGCCACACTTCCGAATTCATCAGCCATGACACGCAACTTACTTGCCTCTTTGTGAAATTGATAAGAACTCTAGAGACTCTAGATCAACATCACTATTTATCATTTCTCCTACAGTACCCTATACCACATAATTCTAATCATATCTTAAGCCGTACAGTAGTCTACAACATCACTGATCAACTATACTGAGACATACGCTCGCAACTCGGACCTCACGAAGCTAGAGGTGTCCGCTTAGTGAGCACCTTCTGCACAAAGGATGAGCGGGGATCTTCTCCACAAAGCTGCCCGAAGCAGAGCACAAGAGAGTTCTGCCACGCATCGAGGGGCGGGATGCGAAGTCATCGAACAGCGTGCTCCCAGGCATTCACTACGTCCTGCCCCAGAGGAGAAATCGGTAGAGTCTCTTCCGCGCAGGCTACGTTGACCCGGCACCCAATCGGCCTCAGAACAGATGTGCAACATCTGCACAGAGCTCGCCGAATACGGTCTGCCCTGTTGGTGCGCGCGAAGGTAGTTGACGTGCCTGCGCATCGAGGATGGTGGGGTCAGCGACCGAAAAAATAAGCGCCCGCACGCAGGGCAAGAGTAAGCACAGGAGCAACGATAGTACTCCATGACCCAGACCCAGCAAGTACTGAGCTCAGATGGCTCCCTCACCGACGCACGCCAACGCCCCGTAGGTTAGCGACCTTCGAGCGCCCGACTGTAGTACGAAATTGGCATATCACTGAAGCGAGCGAAGTGGTGATTGAAGGAGAGACAATCTGCCATGATGGGAGATCGGGGAAAGGTAGTTGTGGAGCTTAAGAAGAAGCACAGGGCAAAAGTTGGGCGTCGCATGGACACCTGCCCAGAGGACAGTTGACCTGCCGGCCCACCAGAGGAACCAATGGGAGAATGCCATGAAACACCACCTCCTCATACACTGACATCTTCTCACCACACCCTGGTGCAGCTGTCTTGCCCAGCCACCTCTTCAGCAATGATCCTGTGGCGACGCATCCTGGCAGCTCGATTCCAGCCATTCAGAACGCACGCCATGCTGCCCCCACTCATCCCAGTCCTTGGTAATGGTAGGGCCGCATGTTGCCCCACACGCTGATAAGATCAGAGTACTCTTGTCCCCTTTGCCTCCGACAAATGGAGCAGTAGCGGCTCACCCGCACCACACAACTCCTCAATGGCAAAACAGTTTCTCCACATGCGTTTTCGTCGATGCTATCCATTGATGGCCCGACATGACCCACTCTTCCACTTCGAGACCGGAAAGCCTCACCTCATGTTATCATGCTTAGAGCGACCACGAGAACAGCACACAGTAAGGGTTTCAGTTGGTACTGCCGGAGGCTGGCGATGCTCTATTCCTCACCGTGTCATTCAAATACTCTTCATAGACCGCCCTCTGTGACGCCGTGAAAGAATGCCAGGTCCATCCAATAGTCCGTGCTTCTATCATCTTCTGCCAGCTCACACATCCTCTAGCAGTGCGAGCCGAGGCCGCTTAGACGCAAACCCCGTCTCACTACGCTCTGATGGGAATTCTCCACAACTAATGTGCAACACGTCTTATCACGGTAAGCTATGCAACACTGCGCCTGCTGCAATAACACCTATAGGAAGTTTCTCGTCCGTAGCCACCCGACAATGGGGGCCACGCACCTCGAGCACCCCCCCTCCCCAGAGTAGTTATGCGTTGGCCCAAGGGACCAGCAATGCGCGCTTTCAGCAGTGCGCCAGGATGGCCAGCTCCTGGAAGGTACAGTCCCATCCATTGTAGACAGAAGAGAAGAACGAGCTGAACCCGGTTGTCCCTGCCGAACACAAAGGAATAACTAGAACTAGGCTGGCATGCTGACGAATCGACCATCACACCAGTAAGTGAAAGACGCGCTGTTATGACGACAACAAAGACTATGATGGACAATCAAGGCACTTATGAAGGACGAAAATAATTAAATAAACTAAAGGACATAAGCCAGCTGCAGCAAGGTATAGAGCACTACTTGAACGATCGCACTGGCACAATGATTATACCGGTAATTACACCATGATGGTTCGTCGGCGCCGGAAACAGACACCAGAGCCAGCCATGCAGATAGCTCGCATCGTCAGTTTCTGCCATTACGGCGCCCACACTTGCGGACAGACGTCCTGCGTCATGGTGTGCTGTACATCCTTCCGGTTTCCCTTACTTTGCCCTTTGATCATAGTTGCACAGATCTAAATCCTGGTTTTACAGCTGTTCTGTTCCATTTTCGCTTTTGTATTACATTTGCCTATTAGGTAGTGTATTCTGATGTGTATTCTGTAAGCGCTTTCTCCCAGCTGGAATGGATACAAGTACACTACGATCAGTCTACTTACTTGAATGAACTACAAGGCAACGATACCCTGCGACGGTTAGTGTTATCCACTCGGTCTTGGTTTTAAGATTCAAGCAGGAGTCATTTTTATGACTATAATGAACAGTCAATATTGCTAAGTGATACCTTAAAAAGTTATTTTTTGTTTAACATGATCTTCATAACGACTACTGTCTTAGACTAATGCCCTGAAGTTGTGTCAATTATAGTTAACCCCACGACTGCCCTGTGGCTATGACGAACGCGCATTCGAGGTGTGTTTCTGGACAGGTGCTTTGTGCTGCCGTGGCCCCCCCTTGTCCTGTTTTGCTTGGTCCTTTATATCCTACACATTGGCACTTCCATAGACGGGGCTTAGTTGCCGCGCCTCCGGATGACACCCTGTTATTTTATTGGGATCAGCCCCTTTGTGCAAAAAAATGTATAATATGGCTGAGTACAGGGCCCTTCAATAAGACTGGCGTTTTTCCCTATTCAAGATAGTCACTAAAACACAAAGCTAAAAAAGACTGAATCCAGGCACCTCGTGTCCGTAAAAATCGGATGATAACTCGGCAAAAGTATTATGTGAAAGTCCGCAATATATAGATTGAGCATTAACTCAGGTTCAAGAGAATGTGCGAGTGGTCCTTGTCTGTAGCATAGGCAAGTTTGTATACCAGGAAAGCTGCCCATTTCAAAGACTCTAACGCTGTATTGATACGCCTCTCTTCAAGAAGTTAGCCAATGACCATGAAGCAGATTGACGAAGACTTCAAGAGAAGTGAGAAACGAAGTGATTCGGAAGGCAAAAAGAACGCACTATTGGAGATCAACGATGTTCAAACATACACCTTTTTGCTAGTTGCACATATCGACATCGAGATTGTGTGTTGAATTGAATGACAAAGCTTGGCGATCCCACCACTATTGATCAAAAACTACGTGTTCCGTAGAGCGATACGGGCAGTATAGTAGTAAGTTCTAAGTGGGAGATTTTTCAGGATATCGGGAGTCACAGGTTAAGCTAGTGAAGAGGATGAGGACACGAGCCTGATTCCATCTATGTCGAACTGCCCTCCACCTCCCTACCTTTACTGTGTGAGAAGGTGGAATGAGGGAGCAAAATTTTTGTCAAAGCGAATATGGTGAGCGGGCCGTTTTTTCTAAGCGGGGTTGGTCAGGATCAAGCGCTCAGTGCCGCAGTAGCGTACCTGAGCATGTAAGGACGGATTATGGCCAGATGAATAAAACTATAGTGGGGCAAGCTCTTACCATGGACTGTAGATCGTGTCCCCTATGAAATGAAGAATGCTGATAAGATGGCCTCCAGTGCATAGGAGCCAATGGACATTGGGGTCATTTTTTTTACAGCCATGGGCTATCACGGTTATGTATGCTGGTTTTTTGTGGTAGTTGATTGTTGGTTGTTTAGCCATATAAAGATGAAATGGAAATGGCCATTTTTAGAGTTTTTTGACTCGATAGCACAGTGATGTGGGCGTTAAACTGTGAACTTAAAAGTGAATATATGAGTCCTCTGCGCGAGATGTAGGAAAAAAAAAAAAAGAAGAGTGACCACGAAATCAGGGATATCTGCTGACCTGTAACTGCAGGCCGACATCCCTGCGATACTGACGGAGCTATGGCAGAGATATCGTATTCACTTGCCATATGGCACTGTCGCGTCGATGCTGTACACGAAAAGAAAGACAGCCATAATGTATGTAAATGTAACTAGGATTGACCTAGAGGGAGTTGTTTTTAGAGTATTAAGTCAAGGTGATATGCTAGTTCAGGCGGCCGGAATGTAGCTGCGGGTCTAGTATCCCAAAGACACTTAAGTAGGTAAGGGGTATATGTTGGATCCAGTAGTTTATGATTAATCGTATAATTTCAGCCATTCTTTTGTTGTGATGATCGACATCTGGTATGAACTCCTCTTGATCCACATAATCTCGGGAGTAGTCAATTAGGTTTTATGAGTAGTGTGTCATTCAAGAAGTCATATGAGAATCGGTGAGTACCTTTTTTATTATATTTTCTTGACTTGATGCTGACATTAATCATCCTTTGGCAGCTGTTGAGAAAATAATCATAAAACCCCGTTCTGAAGGTGTTGAACCCGCCCAGGCGGGAATAATTTTCTTCTTTAAAATCATTTTATAGTGATGTTATTTGCGTGTTGATTAGGAGTAGCACTTGGATTGAGAGAGTGTCACTGATTTAGTAGGTCAGTTGTATGTGTCCTTTTTGGTTTGTGATTTGCGACATTAATTAGTACCAATGCGGATTGCAGTTGTCGCCTCTTCTAGATTATTGACGAGTCGATGTATGCAGTCTCTTCTGGAGTGTCTCTCTTGTCTCTCCTGAATGGAGCTTAACTCGAGTAATCTCGGATGGTGCTAGTGTGTATGCCGGATCGTGTATGCCAAGATTGCTTCGATGTCCTGCAAGTGTAGACCGCTTGTGTGAGGTACACTAGCCGCCATTGTTGTGACAGTTGCCTACAGAATTTTGTATTGCATCGTCATTTGATGTTTGTTCCATCTGATAGTTCAAGGGGTACCAACAGATTGTTACTGCGTTTTTATGTGAATTGTTTTCAGTTGCCCAACCTTTTTATGCTTTTTATGTGGTTATAGTTGGTGTTTTACTTAGTTAAGAAGATTTTTAAGTCTGCTAAAAAGTGTCTCTGTTGCTTACTTCTAACAAAATATGCTATCAGTACGATTAATTATTTCTTGGTTCTTCTTCTCCTATCTCATTTTGTATTGTCTAGTGTTCTACTCCATTTTTACAAACAAATCAAACGTATTTGCTGATATCTGGCTGACGTAGCAAGAAGTATTATTTGATAACAAGCGGGAAATCTTCTCCAAAGTATCTAAGATATCATTGTCAGAGGATTGAAGAGCAGGATGGGCATATTCAAGATGCAATACCTAATCCTAGAAAACAAACTTGGGCAGATCTATTCTTGCGCTGAAACCTACCTATCGTGAAAACACAATATTGTGTCCCTTGATACCGGATTGCATATTGTACCACAGATTTTAAGCATAAACATGAGAATAATCTCAGTTGTTAAAACATATCCATCCCTACAATTGTAAACTTCACCTACCAAAAATTCATACAAATATTTAATACAGGATGCTTCAGATGGTAAACACCTCTAAAAAACCTTTTGATGGCTGGTTTGTTTGATTGTATTTTGCTTTGCCCTGCTTGCTTGTGGTGATTTTGTGTATGCCTTTGCAAATGCTTTATCATGGCAAATAGACTATAATTTTGTTATACATATTTTGCTTATAAAATTTATTTATTTATCTCAGAATAAGCAAAAATTCAAATTCTTAGTTGTTGTTTTTTTTTTTGTCATTGTATATTGTTCTAATAACCCAAGTTATTGACGACCCAGGGGGGTGAGGATGAGGATAGGCGAAATGGGGCGGGAGAAAACGGGGGCCGCAATAGGGTGGAAAAGTGGGTAAATAAATGTTTAGAAATACGTTGTTGTGTAGCCAAAAATTTATATCATTAAGAGATTATTCGCATCAAAATGCACAAATATAAACAGAATGCATTCTGATTCAAATTAGGTTTGTGGTGTTTTTTTGAACCTGCCCGCTAAAAAATTGTTCAAAATGTGATGCGATTTTTCTTCTGATTGACGCGGAGCAATAGAAGTAGAGAAGTCGCAAGCATAAAAAAAGCAAGCATTTTTTTAATTTATAGCTTATATGTATGGCAAAGAATGTGGGGCGCTTATGTTTCCGTCCGAGGTATCATGGTTTATCGATCAAACAAAAAAAAAAGTAAATCAACAAGACACGAGCATTTTCGACCTCTTGGCGTCTTCCTTTCAAGTGAAAACTCAATAATAGGCTAGGTAACATTTTAACATTTAGGACAGTTCAAACCAAAGAACGAAGATTTAGAGCCCGACTTATCAGTATGTACCATGATGGTAAGACTGGGTGTAAGAATGGTCTATCCGATAGGAATTGAATTTAGATGAAGTGTGTCGCATTTACTTTCACAGTTTATAACTATACAACCTCTACCCAATCTGCGCATCAGATTCAATGTCTCGCCCTGTCTTTCGTCTCTTGTTTTGTTGTAACCGGTTCCTAAATTTTGTTAATTTGTTTTACCCTATTTTGTTTTTTTCACGTGAAGATTTTTACAATCCCCAATTAAGTATTGAGTTCGAAATACCTTATTTTATTTCGATTTTTTTTTACCCCCCCCCCACCTAATGTTTGCATAGGGATCATTCGTGGTTCTGGTCTTGTACTTTGTTTTGTTCATGCCTCATTATTTGCCTCCGTCTGCCTGTATTGACTAGTTTACACCCCCTCACCCCTACCCCAAACCATCTGAAAGGTATTTTGGAAAGGAATTAAAACTAACCCCTACCTCTTTTTCTAATCACTGATTGCCGCCAATAATAGTCTCAAATTTGCACCTCTGCGCAAACAGTTAAGGACTAAAACTGACATCAAATAGCGGCAGTCAAGCGGGTTAAGGATGGCAGTACAAGCGCGTGAATTGTTGTTGGATTTTTTTTGTTTGGTTATTGGCTTTTGTTTTAAATTTTATAATTTTGTTTATTTGTGTTTTTATAATTTTATCTTTTTTATCGTCTTATAGTGTTAAGTATCATTTGTCATTAATTTTTTTTTGGCATTGGGTAGTAGTTCAAGGTGTGGTGCGAGTGTTTTTTAATGTTATAAAATTAGTCATAGATAAGGTGATGAATAAATTATTTACAACAAGCTCCATAACTCGGGATAAGAAATATACTGCCAAAGCGGACGGGCCCAGTCTTTAACACTATAATACATTGCTCAAAGATGTTTTAAACTTAAAGATATAGTTTCATATAGCAATAGCCAACAGCATTCGGTTACCCTTTGTTACTAATGTCTCTGGATTGACAATTTATAACATATGATATTTTCAGAATGGGAAAAAGTGCCAAGAAAGTAAGTCATATCATACATACTAATTGATCAACCAATTATGATTAGGCATAAGGACTGCTTACAGTCTTTGCAAAAAGGAACACTCATCAAGGTTTAAACACTCAAATCTGGCGTAGAAAGGTTGATAACGACGACATTCCTAGATTGTTGATCTACTATGTTTTCTCATGTGACAGAAATTTATTATGATCAACGGTCCAGGGGTTTCAATCGTTAAATTGAAAAGGTTTTTAGGCGTTATAAATGCCAACATATAATAAAAAAAGATGAGCACTGTGTAATGCAATCAAGCTGTTTAATGACAACCTACATACGTAGTCAGTTTAGTACTTTGTTTAACACATGCATGGTGTAAAACAGCCTTAGCCGATTACAAACTTTTCCAACATCCAAAAGAACTGACCCAAGGAAAAGTTTTATTTTGTAGGATGTACTCTTACATGAGAAATCCACATTCTGCCTGCAATAGCACATTATTGATAAGCAATAGCTTCAGGTTTGCATGATAGTTAAGGTCCATACTATCATTATAATAAGCCAGGGGTTTGACAATGTGGGATAGTTATTTGGTCCCCTATCTTATAATGAGTGCTGATTTTGCACCTAACTTAGTGATCTGAGAGCCTGTTCCTGTGAGTCGTGGGAGTCGTGCATCGTGGGACCCTGTGTTTTGTTGATAGTTTTTTTTGTTTTATTTTTTGATTTCTGCCTTGATTTTTAGTATGGTTTATTGTTATTTTTCTATTTATTTTTTTTTATATTCAGTTTTACTATTTTTATGTTTTTTTCTTTTTAGGGTTGGTTTATATTTTATTGCTACTACAAGCAACAATTGATATTATCATTACACTAGATTATTAATATATGAGAAGGACCTACCAATTCTCTGTCTTTTGGTAGTTTATCATTATCATGTAATATTCATCATTATTAATATTAATTATCGGTCCCTTCTTTAATCGTCTTACTTGTTTTACTTCTTTTTTGTTATTATTATTCATAGATGATGAGCAAATATTCTTATTTCAACATCATAAACTACTATAATGATTTTAACCAAATATTTGCCTCACCTCCTGTATCTCAGTTACATTCTGTAGCCTTGAGACCTCTAAACTTGCAACGAGAGTAATGCGACTGTGTCTATATGATCTTGTTTTCTAAGTCCCCTTAAATGTTGGTTTGTATTGCGCTGGAGAAGTCCTAATGAGGCCATAAACATTGCATGGTGGGTTCTTTGCTATTTCTTATTGTAATTTGCCTAGTTCATCTTTTAATTTTCGTGATTAACAGAGATATATACCTATCTGTCTTTGCCACGAGATATGCTGATGCTCACGTACATTTTATCACTTCACACGCGAACACCATACTATGATATACTAGAATGCACTTCATATAAATCCTTATTCTAAAAACATTTCTATATAACAAAAAGAAGCTTTTTCCACGGGACCTGAGGCGGCGGAATATTAAAGAAATCTGTTTTGTTCCATACAGGTAAATATGTACTAGACAAATCAGGTCGAGGGCCTATGCGATGTCATAGAAAAGTTGGTTTCTCCGGCCCTTATCTAAACATATTATTTCAATACCCTAATAAGAGGAATATAACTCATTCAGAATTAGTTGTCGGTATCAGGTTGCGGTTGAAATTTTTTATGCAATTTGTTTAGTATTTTTTATGTCATTGGACCTGTAAAGTTTATTTAATGATTCTTATTAAAACAACTGCTGATTAATTAGTTTAACGAAATTTAAATTCTGAAAACGAGTTTTTACACAATCAAGTAAAACAGGCGTGGATTATGACGCTGGTTATGCTCTTTACGTACCCCTATAGGTTAATAACATTGAGCAGCTCGAGATCAGATAGCCAATTCTATACTGAAGTCGAACATCTTTGACGGTTAAGTCCTACGTAGCGGAGACCTTCACATACCGCAATGAGCTCGGATGCGAGAGTTCATCTGTGCGACAGTTTTGCCCCCATGCATTATACTCCCGTAATAGCGTTTTTTTAATGTGGGCTTTCTTTACATCTGGATGTTCACTGTGTTATCTGCCGTAGCACAATCATACCGTAAAAGCACGATATCTTTCAAATGTAGACAATTACAATTTCAGCATCACTCCTTATTTGTCCCAGTCACGTGTTTTTCTGTTCGATCTACGCAGCCCTCGATTGACTTAAACGAACTTATTAATGAGTTCATCTCACTATCTTTGATGCTAAACTCGTTTTGCAACATGCTTACAGTAGACGAAAACCTAGTCTTGGTTATCTAAAACTCATTGGTTGTTGGTTTTTTGTTGTTTGTTTTATTATTTAATTTTGTGCGTATTGTGTCTTTTTTTTTACTTTTTTTTTTCTGTTGTTTGTGTTGTGTTGTGTGTTTTAGGGTGTTTTGTTTCATCTTTTTTTTTCTCCTGTTTTTTTTTTTTTTTATTTTTTTTTTTTTTGTTTTTTTTGTTTTTTTTTTTTGTTTTACCGCATTTGTCAGCAATATTGTGAGAAATGAATATAATCAAAGGAAGAACCACGATACTCCCGTTTATTTTCTACAAAACGAAAATCATTCCACAATTGAGACAAAATTCTCAAACAAAATTATGACCAGTATTTTTTTTGTGTTTCAAATTTTTAAAAGGTCACCGCCCAAACTGGATATGCATATGATATGACATAGAGAATACTGGTATGCACTAAACAAGCCCGCCAGCACAATTAGGGGCGAAAAATCGCTTCTTGCGATTGTTGACACACAGCAGCAGGATGTGTCTGGGTTGGAGTTTTGAGTAGATAGTAGATTTGGTAAAGAGATTAAAAGATATAATGCACTATATGGCCAAGAGCTGCATAGAAGACCTTCCAGAATGGAAGAGAACCATCCGCTAGACATCACCAGGAAGACATGCTAGGCCTTTCATGATCCCAGATGTATCGTGACTGTATCATATCATATCATATCATATCCATATCATATAGCATAGCATATCATATTCATTATATCAGTATAGCAGTATCAGATCATATATAATCCATATAATATCATGATCATATCCGGTATACATATCGGTTAGTGGCATTTTATAGGCATTTTTCCATCAGGCCTTTCGCCGTGCTCAGTGTGGAGTAATCATAATAGGTTTTATAAGAAAAGTTAGCAAGAAATATATTTGGTATAATTGTCTCGCCACTTTTAAAAGCAACATGCGTGTTTTTTTTTTTTTTTTTTTTTTTTTTTTTTTTTTTTTTTTTTTTTGTTTGTTTCTAAATGCAAGTCAATTTTGTTTGAAAACATAAGGTGTCTTCTTGTGTTTATACAAGACAATCTTTTGCCCCGTGTTAACAGGATTCTCAAGTTTCTACTTCCAAGCACACATTGACTGGCAAGCAAGTCGGTTAAACAAGTATGTAACAATTCTGTTAGGACAAAATGTGTTGGTCTGCTTTTGAAAAGTTTGTTTTGTAACTTGTTTTTTACAGTTTGGACACGCTGTTTGTTGAACAGGTTGTCCCTCTCAGTTGTATATGTTTCTCGATTAAGCCTGAAATAGTGGGTGCCCAGCTGCATGTGTTTTAATGTATGTTCCATCAACATGTCCATGACTGAGTTAAGTTTGTGTAAGTTTTCAATCATGTCGATTTGCTCTTTTGGTCGCGATTTTGGGTTGTGGGTACCTATTAACATTGTTTTGTGTTGTGGTGCCACTTATCCTGTGTGTGTATTTAGTAGTGTGTTGTAGTGTTGTGTTGTCTCTGGTGATGTAGTAAGGTTGTTGTTGATTGTTAGTTGTTGTCCTTTCAATTTACGTCTTTTCCATTTCCTTTCCTTTTCCACAACTAAGACGAATGAGACAGAATGAAGCGATTTGCGAGAGGGGGCAGAAGCTATGAGGAGAATAGAGGCGTGGAGTGTGTGGTACGTTGGTTTTGAGCATGTGGTATCCTTTGCAACACAAGCACACAAACTTGAACCCATCCACACACACACACACCCACACCCACCGTACACACCACACACACTACACGCCGACACACACACCCCACAACCCACCCAACCCCCACAGGACACCCACACACCCATCCACACACCCACACCCACACTACACAAACCACACACACACTACACACACACACACAACCCACGATACCGACACCACAACAATACACCACACATCTTTACGCTACATGAAAAAAAAAATGAAAAGCCTAACTTTAAGTAAACTATGTTGTAATCCAGAACACAGAACTTATCTAACAACGTGATCCATACGAACTCTGCCGTTAGTAAAACAGTTCGAAATTTTTTTTTCAAAGCACCAACATAAAATTCTGCAAGGATACTGTCAAGAGAATTGGCCTTTCTGAAATACGGGACGGTTTTTGAAATAGGTCCTCCCCACCCCCCCCCCATAGTCTCTGGCATTCAGAAGAATGTTTTGGTTGAAATTTGTTCAACCGAAACCCGACATTTAACATCCTTTGAGCTTGTTGCTTGAGACAGTCTTAGTGTGACGGCAGTGGTGCTGGCGTGCGTGAGTGCGTTAGTGCGTGCGTTGCTTAAATGCGTCCGTGCGTGCGTGCGTGTGTGTGTGTTTTGTTGTTTGTTTACGGAGTGGGTGAGCACTTGCCTGTATTTGTGGTGCCACTTGAGTCGATGCTTAGTGACTGCTGCAAATGATCCCCTCTCTAACGAAGAATAGAGAGGGACGAAGTTGAATGAGAAGAGAGGAATGAGATTGGAGAAGAGATAAGAGAGAGGCTAGAAGTAGAGCAGAGATCGTGAGGAATGAGAGATATAACATGCGCTGTACTGGCGAAACTGTAGGAGCTTGTGGGGCATACGTGTGGTGTTGTGTGTGTGTTTTGTGTGTTCGAATAATCACTGAGCTGTGTGTGTGAGTCGTTGTGTGTGTGTGTGTGTGATGTGTGTAATGAAAATGAACGTTGTGCGTGCAGTCGATGACGTGCGTATCGTAGAATCTCAGAGCAATCAATAAACGTTGTTTGTTATCGTGCAACGGAAGATGTAGGCGTTGTAGTTAAGCGTCAAAGTTAATGTCTCGTATGTGTGGTGCGGCAAGCGCAATGCCATGCATGTGGTGGTGTGTGTGTGTGTGTGTGTGTGTGTGTGTGTGTGTGTGTGTGTGTGCTTGGGTGTGTGTGTGTTGTCAGTAACAAGCCTGTCAGTTAATCAGTGTCAATTAATGTGTTTTCAGTCCAGTGTGTGTGTGGTGTGATGTTGTGTGTGTTGTGTGGGTGTGCGTTGTGGTTGTGTGTTGTCTCTGTGTGGTTGTGCGCGTTTGTGTGTGGTATTTTGTCTAGGTACCAACCTGAGTTAATCCTGAACAGATAAATTGTTTTCACAGTCAGTCAATCAGTGTGTGTGTGTTGTGTGTGTGGTGGTGTGTGTGTGGTGTGTGTGTGGGTGTGTTTGTTTGTTTGTGTGTTTGTGTGTGTAAGTAATATATTTTAATGATACAAAACGACAAAACTACACACACAGTAACACACACACACACCACACACACACACTACCCACCACACACACAGCACAACATAACAACACTCATTTTTTTGTGTTATTTCTTTGATTTCTCCAGGTTACACTCAATCCCATCCGCTGCTTTGTTGATGGCCTGCTTACAATTGCACCTACATACGTTTTACGTTAACACTATGGTGTCAGAAAGATCATGTTTTATGCTCGGGTGACCTGTTTTTTTGGTCATTTGTGTCGGTTATTTGTAAAATGGGCCCGTAATGAGTCTAGCCCCACATCTCTACGCGTTTTTCGCGGGGGGGGGGCCGTCGTTGTGCGCCTTGAGATTATTCCAATCTTTGGTTGGTTGGTGATCTTTCTTGCTCTTCCCTTTCCTGCGAGTCTGGATGTGCGACCACTGTCCTGTTCTTGATGCCGGAGCTCGTAAAGATACGTCGATGGATCGGCGGCTTTGAGTCTTGTCCATTGGATGCTATTTCTTTCCGATCTCTCTCGCTCTCTCTCTCTCTCTCTCTGCTCCCTCTCTGTCGCCTCTCTCGCCTCATCTCCTATCCCCTCTCACTCCTCTCTCTCTCCTCCTCTCGTCTCTCTCACAGACACACACAGCAACACACCACACCACACACACACACAACACACACACACACACACAGTATCGAGGACACGTGACGACAACAGATACATTCAGGCCAGACACATAATCAGACGACAGACAGAACGATGGCGGAGACATAATTAAATCAAAATCAAATCAAAGTGTGAGAGGTGGATAGAGACGAGAGATGACACAGGAGAGAGAGAGATAGGGGTGTGTGGTGGGGGCAGACATCCACAGACTGACAGACAGACAGACAGACAGACAAGCTGGGGTACGAGATCTTTTTCTGTGTTTTCTTAATTTTCCCATGCAAGTGATCACTTTGACTTATGGTACGTTACACTGAAAGTGCGTCGTTAGCATGTTTGTTACGGTATTATATCGTTCTAAACGGTAACGAGCGAGTCTGGTTCTTTAGTAGCATGCTTGAAACTGTAACTGTAAGTCCCTTTTTAATATTAAGTTGCTTGTTTAATAATCTTTAATGTTACGTTCCTCTTTTAAGAGCGAAACTAGCACAGTGTTTGATAGTGTAATTGTACCTTCCACTTTGAAGAGCTAAATGGGACAATGTTTGATACTGCGATTTTAAACGTTTCCACAACTTTGAAAAGCTTTAGTAGTGTGTTTGGGTACTGTAATTGTACGTTCCCTGTTGTCATGGGCTTCTAAACCAGCATATTTGGTTACTGTGATTCTACGTTTCCACTTTCAAAAAGCTTAGTAGTGTATTTTCGATACTGTATTTTTGTATGTTCCAGGTCAAAAGCTAATTAGCCATGTTTGATACTGTAGTTGTACGCTCCACTTTAAAGAGCTAAGCAGCATGTTTAATACTGTAAATTGTAACGATCCACTTTAAAGAGCCCAAGTAGCATGTGTTTGATACTGTAATTGTACGATCCACTTTAAAGAGCCCAGTAGCATGTTTGATACTGTAATTGAACGATCCACTTTAAAGAGCCAAGTAGCATGTTGATACTGTAATTTGAACGATCCACTTTAAAGAGCCAAGTAGCAGTTTGATACTGTAATTGAAACGATCCACTTTAAAGAGCCAAGTAGCATGTTTGATACTGTAATTGTACGTTCCACTTTAAAGAGCTAAGCAGCATGTTTAATACTGTAATTGAACGATCCACTTTAAAGAGCCAAGTAGCATGTTTTGATACTGTAACAGTTTTTGCCGTCCGACGCTTCTCTTAGAGAATGTACTACTTTTTCTTTTCAGAAGGAAAGCTAACAACCGTTGTGAATTAATTGTTCCGTTCAAGTGGATGGGCAAGAAAGGGTCGGGGCAAGAGTTTTGACTGATATAAATTAGGACATCATTTATGACAGCATGCCGATGTAATCCAGCGTTTAACTTTATTCGCTGGTCACCTGGCAAGTCGTTGTCTCGTCTATTTTGAAATAATTCTTGAATTAATTTTAGCAAGTGAAGTTTTGACACTTGTAAATACCAACAGCAACAATCGCGGTTTTTTTTAATCATTATTTATCGTTATCTGCAAATACAGCCAAAACAACGATGATGATGATGATGGTGATGATGATGATGGTGATGATGATGATGATGATGATGATGATGATGATGATGATGATGATGCTGTTAATGATGATGTGATGATGTGATGATGATGATGATGATGATGCTACTGATGATGATGATGATGATGCTACTGATGATGATGATGATGATGATGATGATGATGATGATGATGATGATGATGATGATTTATGCGATGTTATAATAGTGATTCGTGATTTGTTCACAAAATTCACATTTGATGTGTGAGATGGATCTGCGTCCCACCTGAAATACTCGGAAAAGGTTGCGCCTAAATTCACTGACGATTTTTGGGGGTTGCGTGTTTGTCTTGCACTTCACCTGTCGTCACCAGGAACCACAAGATGTAGACCGTGGGGCTAGTTCTATCAAGGCAGTGCTATGAACAGCAACGCAGCTCTAAGATGCCGAGGTGAGACTAAGAAATGCAAATGCCGGCGCTGCCTTAAGCAGGCTCACAAAAGAAAAAAGAAAAAAAAAAAAAACCTGTAGGAAAATCACAGCGTGGGACTCTTGACCCAAAGTACAGCACACATAGAAATAGTTCCATGTACTCTGCTGCGTTGTTGTGAGACCTGGGCCCATGTACTGAGACACATCCATCATCTGGAACGTATCAAACAGCGTTTTCTGCACAAGATCCGAACACATCAAGTGGCAAGGCTTTGTCCACAAGTTCTAGACAGTGTGGGGTTTCTCATCACCAAGTGCCCTCACATCTAGCGACAGTTCTAATCGACAGGACGTGGTGTGAGTGTTGTTCGTCCGTCGATTCGACGCGGACCACATCACCAGGTCATCTTGGAAATTGAGGGGGGAGGGGAGGGGGGGGTAGAGAGAAGCAAGTTGTGGATACGCAGGTGGCTGATCAAAGCCTATGCGTGCACGGAAAGTGCGCGGTGACAGCTTGGACAGGAATGTGGGAGACCTCCTTTTGATTGCTGGCGCTGGCTTTCCTTGGTTGTCTCTTTTGTTGCGCTGCAGCTGTTCTTCTTTTCTTCACATTTTGATACAGTTGAACCATCTAGCTCGATCCATAGCAGTTGGTTCCCATGACAGTGTGTCAGGGTTGAAGTCAAACGTTTTCAATGACGTTCGGCAGCGTCGTTGAAGCGCTTTTTCTCATCTCCAGGGGAACACACTCAATGTTGCAGCTCGCCGTAGAAGAGTCTCTTGGGTAGCCGGTGGTTTTGGCCTGCGAGCTGAGCTGCCCGACCTGCCCAGTCGAAGGGCGTGGTGCTGGGTGGGTACATGTAGGACAGCAGTTACTCCAAACTGCTTGTGTAGGACCCAGCTGAAGCAGAGGCAGCGTGACAAAGGGGGGATCACTCATAGAGATTCAAAGACACTCTGAAGGCCAGCCTCAAAAGCTCTGACACACAGTCACCTGGGAACACACTGCCGTGACAGGCCTCGCTAGAGACTTTTTATAATGTTTTTTTTTTTTTTTGGTAGGTCACCGCAACCTACACAATGTCTTTCCAACTTTTTTTTCTTTTTCTTCTTTTTTTAATTTAACCTAGTGGATGGACCTCCATCCTATTTTCCCCACTTTTTTTTCCCCAACCCCTACGACTGTTCTGTGTGGGGTGTGTGTGTGTTGTGTGTGTTTGTGTGTGTGAGTGAGAGAGAGGAGAGAGAGATGAGAGAGAAGAGGAGAGAGAGAGAGAGAGAGAGAGAGGCACCAATACTATATCGGCACTGAACTGATCAGTGGGAAATTGGTTATGTTCAACAAACAAGAAAAGGATTTTGCCATCTCGTGTGGCGGCCTACAAATTTGCCTTTCTTTACTGTATTAAAATGGCTAATTGCATATGGGGACGGTGCAATAGCGGTCTATTCCTTTGATGATGATGGTAAATAATAAAATAATAATAATATGAGTGACTTATATAGCGCCTATTCTCGGCTAGAGACCAAGCTCTACGTGCTTTATGCGCATGATGATGAGATGAATATAGAAATAAAAAATGAATGATAACTAATACATAATGATAATGATGATATGAGAAGAAGAAGAGAAGAAGAAGAAGAACGACCAGACCGTCGAAACCCTTGCACGCACCTGAAAAACACACATAAAACACTCAATTCAATACACTCATATGCACACGCGCTACACTACACATAGATTCGCAGATACAGGCAGAATGAGGGAGAGAGAGGAGAGCGAAAGAGAGGAGAGAAGAGAGCGAGAGAGGAGAGAGATAGAGTCAGCGCAACATTCATGTGCACATGTGCACTTCACGAGGAGAGATGAGAGAGAGAATGTGTGTGTATGTGATAGAGAGAGAGAGAGAGAGAGGGAGAGAGGGGGGGGGGTTGTGATGTGTGGTGTGGTGTGTGTTGTGTGTTTGTGTCCTGTGTGTGTGTGTGTGTGTGTGTTTAGTGTGTGTGTGTTGTGTTGCTGTTGTGTGTGTGTGGTTGACGCACAGACCATCGTGCTGGTGTGATGTTGGTTGTGTGTGTGTGTGTGTTGTGTGGTGTGTGTGGTGTGTGTGGTGTGTGATGCCCTGCTTGGTGTGTGGGGTGAGGTGTGCGACGGACACCAGAACCATATCAATCAAAAATGGTGTGTCAAACAAATGTATGTGTGTGAATGTGTCTGTGTTGTGTGTTGCTCAGTGTGGTTGGCGTTCGGTGCGCGGGTCGCGCAAACGCGCGCCGCGTGTCTCGGGTGCGAGCTGGGCTGTGTGGGGCGCGTGTGCTGCTTGCGTTGTGTCACGTTAAAGCAAGATATGCGTGCGTGCATGCGTCCCCGCGTGCTGCGCGAAGAAAGTGAAGAGCGCCAGAAAGAGAGGGCGTCGAGGAGACGTCGTGAAACAAACTCACAAAACTTGTAATGGAAACGTTTGAGTATTTTTATCCCTCGAATGCAGAGTGGTGTCAGGCAATGTTTGATACATTGAGTCCATGCACGTGACAGACGTACAGACTAGACGCAGATTGTGTCAGTGCCATTTAAGTGTACGCCACAAGACCCTAACCTTCGCTGACAAATGTTTAACCAAGTCTGTGGGTGGTATTCTATACACAGTGGTTCTCTCTTACGTTTCCAAGGAACAAAGGTTGCATGCATCCTTTAATAGGTAGTAGATCGATAACTCCAATCACATTCTATGATAGACAATAGTCCTTGAGACATTGTGTAAAAGTCGGTAAATCTAATCGTGCATTCTATATTGACAATGCTACATTATCCTTGGATCGGTGGTAAAGTTGCGCACAAGTTCTATACAGATAATGGTACCATAATTTCTTGATTGCTTCACATTAGTCCAGACAATAGTACAACGCAATCTTGGATCAGTGTTCGTAAAGTCCTGTGACATTCGTGTAGCAGACAAGGTACATAATTCTTGATACGTGGCAAAACGTCAATTTCACATTCTATACAGACCAACCAAAGGTAACATATTCCTTGATCCTTGGGCATGGTAAAATCTATCGGCTATCGCGCTCTATATAAAGGTATACCTACTGGTCGTGTTGTAAGATCTAGTAGGACATTTTCATGCGCAGACAAAAGACATGTATTCTGATCAATGTAAACGATAGTGGCTTTCTATAGGGCACACTGGTGTCGGTCCTATCCCCATTAAAAGTGAGTGAAGTGATGTAAACATTCTATCCTGTCACACTGATTGCATACTACATGATCATGCCCAACTCTGTAACAGAGGGTGATGGTACGGGTTACAATCCACTCTGATTTCATGCATGGTGCATCTTCATAAAATAGATCATCCTTGCAACAAACAATATCCTCGTTGTTGTGGGGTTATTACGAAGAAAACAAAATCTTCACAAAACAAAACCAACACAAAACGACAGAGGAAAAAAAAAACAAGAAAAAAAAAAAAAAAAAGAGATACAGACTTGTAGTCAATCCAGTTTTCAAACACAGATGACGAATAAATGAGGACAGAATATAGGCGCGATAGCATATTCAAAGGAAGATTTTTTTTAGGTAGGGTATGAGTAGAAAAAAAAAAGAAAAAGAGAGGAGACGACCGCGACAGACCCGACAGAGCAGGATTCCGAGGGGTGAATTGGAGGGGGGGGGGGGGGGGGGTTGGGGGGGGGGGGGAGGAGTTGGTGGGCGAAGTTGGCGAGGAGTACAATTGAATCGCAACGGCGCAGAAGATGACATGTGTTCTTCACAAACATCAGAAACACGATGAACCAGGACACAACCCACGAATCTGCCACCCCCCCCCCCCCCACCCCCTACCCCACTTTGTTGTCGTCGCGCGTACTCATTGTTTTGCTCACTGAACATTCCGAAATACATTCCAGACAACACGTTTTCCCTGTTTTTTCAGTCGCAGTCACGAGGTCAAAACCAAACAAGTGTCCAGCCAGGCATTTCCTGGTACAGTAATACTCCCCTCCTCGTCCCCCTACCTCCCTACCGGGCCCCCATCACACTCCTCACTCTCCCACCCTAAATCGAAGCCCCAAAAGTTGGGTCCAGCATGATAGAATCCTCAGGCCTCTTTGTGTCGGATATACGCTGCCTGCATCTCCAGGGATCAAGAGCAGGCTGGGTCGTTCTCGTGCTTTGCGCTGGAGGTGGCGAAGTAAAAATCGGGGTTGTCCGTCCCTTTGTCCCCGCTTGTCCTCCGTCATGCCGGGCGTCCGTTCTGCGCAACGACAGTGAAAAACCACAGTCTGGATAGACCAAACAGACGACCGTCAAGGAACAACACGCGCACGAACACAGCACGGCACGAACGCTCATGCACACGACCACCGTAAATCCACACACACCACACACACACCACCAATTACCCCACACACAACACAACACACAACACCCGTTTTTGATGTATAATGAGAAGCTAGAGAGAGAGAGGGTGGTGGGAGGAGGGACGTGGGGGTTGAGGATGAAGATGGAAATATGGACACAATGCACACATATGCACGCACACCCGCACCGTCAGAAAGAGGATAAAGGCACGCATAAAGAGGTACACACACACACTACTTCATGAGGGCAATAGATACGCGCTATGCAACGCCACACATAAAAACATACGCAACGCACGACCAACGCACACCACCACACACATACACACCACAACACACCCACACACACACACACACACACACACACCACACCACAACATACATTACACACGCTCACGCGCGCGGCGCAAGCGCAGATGTGACGGGGCCAGAAAGAGAGCATAGGGAGAGTGGAGAGGTGACAGAGACGCGGATGAGAAAAACAACGGTTAGAGACCGACAGCAGGAACACCAAATGAGGACAGATCATACCACAGACAGTTTTTTGCTCTTCACACAGATGACAAGTTCGAACACACTCAGCGCCATATGTGGGGAGGCAACAGGGGGACGCACGGCACGATACGTTGGACCAGGAGACATGCCAGATGCGGAGCAGGTACACCAAACAGAAAAGATTAGGGCTGAGTTGTCACAAAGCAAAGTTCATATGCACGCAGTGGACTCCTAGCGACAGGAGTAAGACAATTACAGACACTCTAGTCTACCATCTCTCCTCCACCTCTACTCTATCCCATCTGCACAGAGTGTCAGTACGTGAAGCTCCAGTTTGTAGGCAGGGGTTTCTCTCGTCAGTCACGATCTACTCCACGCTACCATTATTTTGCAAAAAATTAGAAGAAAAAAAGAAGTTGAAATGTAAAAAATAAACGATTAATAATCGGTAGTTTCCAGGTGAGAGGTGGTACTGTAGGCGAAATTTTTTTGGGGAAAACAAATCTATAAGCATAATTATTAAGTAAGTGTCCCCCCAAAACAATAGGGACAAAACGAGGGTTTACAGGACAAATCACGCGACGCGGTGTTCGACCTCTTAGGTATTTCTTCAGGCACGATCAAGACAACGCTCACTGCCAACACGGAAACGCCCAGTCAACGCCTAACTCGCGCCGAATGTGAGAAGATAAAGTGATCGCTTCGTTCTTCGTTTTCATTTGTCCTGGATGTATTTATTTACCTTGTCTGGAGAAGACCTAAAAGGTCGAAACGCGTCGTGTTTTTGTCTTGTATTTGGTTTGTTCCTGTTGTTTGGCGGACTTACAACTCATAATTCTCGCTAAAATTTGTTTCAATTTTCCGCCGTGAACTCGGTATCACTTTGAAAATTACCAATCCATTTGTTTCCACGGTTTTTCTCTCTTTCGCTTGTCAAATATCACACAGAAAGCAGTTCTCTGAGGTGTGTTGCTGTGGTTGTTGTTATTGTTGTTGTTGGTTGTTTTCTCCCTCAATTCACTATAAAACAGGAAGCTGTGAGACAGAGAGGAGACATTTCCATGTTGTCTGGCAACGTGCGTAGGTAGGAAATATGAGAATCTTTAAATTCAATTTTATTTTATGTTTATTTTATTTATTTATTTATTTTTCTTTTGGGACTTCTGCTGTGTTACGCGTTTCTTTAATGAGTATAGCAATTTTTTGTTTTGTTTGGTTGAAGGGAACATGGGGTACTATGCAGACAAATGTTACGTTTATGAGAGCTGCTGGGACAGACAACCTCTTACAATCAGATCTATGAGGTGTTGCCGGGGTACAACCCCCATACATTCCATCCCATCCTCCCTCCACCCCCCCCCCCCCGCCGCAGAATCTGTCGCGGTCTGCTCGCTCGTC
>JADBJO010026135.1:0-22873 GCA_016801955.1 Conus betulinus | reverse complement strand
GTGACCTAGGGATACATTTCTCTGTCCTTTAAAAATTCAAAATTACTAATCAGAATTAACTAATGGTAGTAACAGCACACACACACACACACACACACACACACACACACACACACACACCACACACACACACACACACAGAGAGAGGGGGGGGGGGGGGGCAGTGAAGGTGTTTTCAGAAAAAAAAGTAATGTGAAAGGATTGCTCTAGTATTCAAAATCTCGATTCGTATTTTCATTTATTTTTCTTTCCACATTATGAACACTTTAATAAGCTTGTAACTGCCTATTACAGTATGTAGCATGAAGTTTAAACTTTCCTCATTGACAGTGATAAACCACACAGCCGTCACCTTTTGGAATCACAGTTCGGGAACCAGGGAATGAAGAAGCTGATTTGGGCTGAAAAAGGGGACTTGGGTTTTGACTGAAACGCATTTATAACCGTCAGTACTCAAAGTTGACGAAATGCAAGGTTTAAAAAGAAAATATATTTTTCCACAACATGTAACTGCCAGAATTCACAACATGCCATTTATACTTCATCTGCAATACTATTTTAGTTCTGTCTAGGCTTATGTGAAACTAAGTAGAGTATTCGTCAGGCTTACCACACCAAATTTATCTCTGCATTCATACATGCATATGCACACTCAAACTCCCACCAAACATTCTACTTTCTCGGGAATGGAGCGTCACACATTCGCTTCTCTTCTTACTCGACTGAGAACAAGAAATATATTTCCACTCTATTTATAATTATACATGAAAATTCAGTATACACACACAACATAGTCAAAACATAAGAGATCAATACTACTAACCCAGGTTATAAACCACAATGGCTTCTTACGGGCCAGGTTTACACACACACACACACACACACACACACACACACACACACACACACACACACACACACATACATACACACCAGTACAACGCTCTACAGCAATACGACTGACCAAGCACACGACTCTTCTCTTTGAGGTAGTGGACTCGGTCTGGTTACTAAACAACTTCAGCTGATTGAGCCTTCAGCACGCGCTTGATACTCCGTGGTCCAGGTAGACAATTTTGTCTCCCATCAACCTCAGGACTCTAACTCGGGAGGGTCTTCACCGTCTTGGAAGGCCTGCTGTCACCTGGCAGTTGGATACCTGACAACCACGACCTCCTTCACACAATGCGGACCATCTGCGCTAGGTGAGAGAGGGCACTGCTGCTACGCAACCAATCACCCATTTCTGCAGCACGCTGGAAATTCTTTTATTCCAAAGCACTTAAGGCGCTTTGTGAGAGATTTCACTCCCTTGACAAGCCCTGTCACCATAAAATGACCCCAAACACACACTGTGATATGTTGGGTATTTATGCAAAATTTGGGATTTCAGGAATGATTTCGGTGGTATGGAAACATTCAAGAAAATGATCAGAAGATTGGACAGCTCTGTAAACAAAACAACATTACTTTCGATCCTGATACTTGTACTTGGCCGTCACAGCAGGCCTATGTAACATGCAGTCCATAGGCCTAATTTCGTTACATATTAACAGACACCAACAACATGGCCTTCGTCAGTGAAACTTGTAGCTACCTGTTACAGTGTATAGCGTGGAGTCCTGACCCTCCTTTTAAACATGAATAAGGATAAAAACAAACGTTGCATAGAAAGTTGCAAGTGGCACGAACAGGAGGCCAGTGAAGAATAGGATACAAACTTTATACATTGATAAACGTTAAACATAACTACTTTGGTTCTTAATATACTTGAAATTTCCTTTACAGTACTTAGCACTAAAAATCAAGAACACTGTATTTACCTTGATACTTTTGTAAGTACCTTTTTTTAAAAACCTTTTACAATATGTAGCAAGAAATCGAAGCATTCCCTTCACATTAATATACACCAGCAATACTTTATTTGTTACCTGCAAATGCCTAAGCACAAAGTCCAGATTTATTTTTACACATTAGCAAAAGCCAAACCACAACACTACTTTAGTCGCTATTTCATAAAATCTAATTTAAGTAACTGAATTTTACGATCTGTAGCATGACGTCCAAAATTCCCTTTCCACATCAAGAAGCTCCAACAACACAGCATTCATCGTCAATTCTTGCTTACACATCATCACACACCAACGAGACTTCTTTTTAGTTTCTGTAACTGCCTTCTACAATATGTAACACGAATTCCAAACTTTCCTTGCACATAACAGAAACAAGCAATACTTAAGTCGTCAATTCTTGTAACTCCCTATCAGTGTATGTATCGCT
Organism: Conus betulinus; assembly: GCA_016801955.1. Taxonomy (NCBI): domain Eukaryota; kingdom Metazoa; phylum Mollusca; class Gastropoda; order Neogastropoda; family Conidae; genus Conus; species Conus betulinus. The sequence goes on along the minus strand of JADBJO010026135.1, from coordinate 20,593 downwards.
GAGTCCAAGCTTTTCTCTACACATTGACAAACGCCACCGACATTGCTTTTTTGGTGTTTTACTTGTAATTGAATATTGCAGTATGTAGCATGGAGACTGACTTTGCCTATATAGATCAGTAAACAAATAAACACAACGTTCATTGCTAGTAGTCATCTGTAACTATGCGCTACGATATACAATCTGAAGTCCGGACCTTCCTTCAACATCAACGACACTACTGTCATTGTTTTCCTTCAGTGGATCCTAGGGTTTCCTTGCAATGAACAAACTGTTTCACAAGAAAAAAAAAACATACAATAAAAAGTCTCTATAGGTATGACAATATAATGTAGTGCAAAATGGTAATTTTTAAACGGCATCATGTGTCATGTTACCTGTGTCACCTGTTTCGTGATGCTTGATATAAAAACATTCTTGGTCTATCACGCCAACAGTTTCTACATTGTTTTTCAATTTTTCTTTTTTTATATGCAAAACTTTCATTAGGAATGTTCATACTGGAATTTCATCATCAAACCCTGTTCGTCAGCAAACCACATGTCTTGATTTTCATATCAGCCTAGCCAAGGTTTCTTTTCTTTGTTTCTTTCTATCACCATCATTCCCTTTCTTTTGTTTCTGTCTCTTACCCATCATCATCATCACCATTATCATCACCAGCATCGTCAGTGACACTGTTGCCACTACAGCCATGCTGTTTGACAATCTTCTAACCCTTCTCTTTTCTCCCCCTCCGAGTGTATAGCCACAATCAATACTACCACTACTACTGTCACATTATCACCAAAGTGGTAGTAATCCTCTCTTTATGACTTTTTCAATATATTTCTCATCATAATTATGGTCGTTATTATTGATAACATGATTATTGCTATCTTTATCATTGTCATTCCAATCTTAACTTGAAGTGTCTCCTTCACAACGGCCACGCTTTCATTCAATGCCCATCTTGTACCAAATCCGAGAAAACAAGTGTTTGCTCATTTCTTTTACATTGTCCTAAATGTAATCTCGCCTGAAGAAGACTAAGAAGTCGAAACGCGTTGTTTTGTCTTGTAATTTGTTTCTTCGTGTTTGTTGGCGGAGTTACTTCAAATTCCTTTTTTTTTCTTGAAAATCCGTTATAATCTACAAAGTTTTTATACACAAATTTTGAAACTCACAATATCTCTTTTAGACTTTATTTAAGTAAATCTAAAACGATTCCACAACATTCTTTAAATGGCCGTTTGGCCTATTTAAGTACTGAAATTTTAAAACTGTACATGTGAAATGTTGAGTTTCATTGTCTAAATCAATCATTTTCAAATATTTCTGACACTAAGAATATATACCAGGATTTCTACATCAATATACTCGATCTGTGAAGAAAAAGGTAGGTTAAAAAAAGCAGAACCCATTTAGGATTTTGACTAGATGGTAAACTGACTCACATTCCATGTTCACACACACACACACACACACACACACACACACACACACACACACACCCAGCATGCATACAGTTTACACGCACACAAACAATGAAACGTAAGCATGCATTAAAGACAGGTATGCGCGCGCGCGCGCGCGCACACACGCACACATACACACACAGACATGCACACACACACACACACACACACACACACACACACACACACACACACATGCGCGCGCACACACACACACACACACACACACACACACACACACACAGACGCACACACACACACACACACACACACACACACATACGCACACACGCATGAGCGGCGTGGATGCAGTGCCACAGAAGTGGCATAGATGAGACATCTCAGACTGGGACATTCCATGCCGTTCTCTTCAAGTAGTCCTGGGTTCGCCCGTGCTTAGATCAATGCCAGCAGAAAGCCGATGGAACCGAAGGGTGCTTTTGTGTTCTCTGCACACCTGGGCAAACAGGGCACTGTCAGTGTCGGAGTGCTTATTACAAGACACTTTCAGTTTGACCAACGGCGTTTCCGGTTTTATCACTCGACTCAGAGGGGGCATGTGATGGCAGGCAAAATAACATTCAACGGTCAGAGAAGGACACGCTGACCTCAGATTGCTCCAAAGCAGCTGATGACAACTGCGGGAAAGCCTCCGTCCTACTCTCTATCCCATCGACGTGTTGGAGGACAAGACTGCGCAATGGGCTCCGCCTGCCCGAAGAATCAGACAGTTCAAGCAGCAGTTCTTCACTGGCGTTATGGAGGCTTAATCTAAGTCTCCTCAGAGCATGGAAGTTTGAAATTAGAGCTGCTGTGGGTGTAGGGAACAGACCGTACAGTGCTGCCAGCTTTTGTTCTGGCCATTGTTCTGGCAATACCAGCTCTGTCAGCATGGAACAAAATCTGGGCGACTTGGGATCGCGGTAGAATTTCTTTGTAATTCCAAAAAAGTCAAAATGATGATGAGCAAATTCAAAACTGATGCTTGTGGATGAACTGAATGTGTCCATCATATCTGTCACACTGTAAATAGGCTCGTAAAGGGGCAGAGGAGGTAAGTGACCCGAGCGGGTCCTTGCCCTGGGGATGCTAACACCTACCTGCATAATCAGTTTGACTTTGACTTCCTTCTGAGTAAACTGAGACAACATGTCACGAACTTCTTGGGAAATCGTATTATCTGGAAAAGCAATGGTAGTGCGCTGGAAAAAACGCTCCATATTTTTTAATCATACTGCTGTCCTGTGGACCTAAGAAGCTGACGGGTGTCAATTCGTCGGTAATCGTGGCAGGAAGCTGAATGCAGACGTCAGTCCACACAGAGGGGCACTGCATGAAGGTAGACAGCCTTGAACAGGTGCGCGCCAGGCGACCTCGGTCAGGGACTGGCAGCATCTTGAACAGGAGCACCAACACCACGTCTGGTAAGCCGACAAGGCTGGGCTGCCCATGGTGGTCATCTCCCTTGACAGCAGCAGCTGGGCTTCTCTTGCTGGGTGGAGGTGGATTCTGCGGAAGAGCGGAGCTTAGGGTAGACAATTGCTCCATTCTGCTTGTGACCTGAGAAACAGACATGACTGATTGTCCAAGGCAAACCGTGTGATGCTCATAGAGAATACATGACTACGAAAACGAGGCTGCACAAGACCAATATACACAGGTCTGTCATGACCAAGTCCTTAAGGGCCTCTGGACAACAGGACGTTATACTCCCCTGTACACTACCTTAGTGAAGGGAAGAAATGGAACAATGAAAGCTAGACGCTTCTCTCTTGGCCAAATAAAGGGATGACGAAATTGATATGAGACTACAGAAACACCCTTCTGTTATCAACATGACTGGGATAAAACCAGCCGGAACAGTATTATCTAACAGCATTTTTTGTCATAATCCTCTCTAGTTCTTTATCTTATGCTAGATGCACTAAGAACCTGAGGTCGTTATGTCTTAGAGAGGATACTCCCTCTGTTCCACCACTGCTCTCCTATAATTTCAGGTACTGTTATGTTCACTTTTGAGATCTTTTCCTTTATTTAGTTTTTGTTGGAAAGGCGCCCGCGTGTGTGTATGGTGTGGTGAAATACTCAATTTCCACCATTATTTATAAGTCGCTCTGCAACTAAAAGAGGGACGGACATCTAGTAAGTCTGAAACTGAAAACAGCAATTCAGAATTATCACAGACTGTATTGTTAATAATATACAAATCAATGCCCCCCCCCCCCCCCCCCCCCCCCCCCCCCCCCCCAAAAAAATTTCAGGGCCTAAAATTTACAAAAATAGGGCAATCAGGGCACACGAAAATGCTGAAAAGTGCTAACCATTGCCTCCCACAGATGCCATTTTCTCTCCAATAAAAGACCTCCATTCAGCAAGTACCTAACCACTTTCTGGTATGAATCTTGTCAATTCCATATCCGTATAAAAACAAAAAAATCTTTTACAATGGCTAGAGTAAACACAGTGTTCTTGCAGCACACACAAGGCGGAAGTCTTAGGAATACAAGTCACAAGATGAAGATAAAAGTAGGCCTATGCTTTCTTTCCACCTGACTAACAACTGCCTTGTCCTTGATTGACTAGCGGAGGCTACCTTTACAGTTGGGGCTGCTGTCCTCATTCCTTTGTCAATTGGTCAGCTTCTTCATTTCCATATATAGTGCAGTATGAAGGTGTTCACTGGATGGAGTATTTTCAGTAACGAGAAAATGGTAATCATTTTAGATCAGTAGTACCATAGGATGATGACTATTGTTATATAAGTGGAAAAATGTAGTGGTGATGGTGCAAGTTGGGGGGATAAAGGAAAATATCAATGACCTGTGGGTGATGCTCATTGGCATGGGTGAGATCAATAGTACTGTAGGATGATGGTCATTGTGGTAAGTGGAATAATAAGGTGGGCATTAGTATAATATTGCAGGTTGAGAAAGAGGGTGGAGGGGGGTAGGGGTAGATGACTGATGGGTGATGATCATGTATGATTTGAGTAAAAACAGTACTGTAGGATGATGATAATTGTTGTATAAGTGGGATAATGTTGTGGCATTGGTGTAAAATGCTGGTGGGGGAATGGGGGAGGTGTTCAAAGATGGGTGGATGATGATCATGGTCAAGGTGTAGGTATGATCCACAGTGGTGTAGGATGATGGTCATTTTTGTAAAAGGAGTAGGATAGTGTATTGGCAAGTACGATAATGCCAGTGGGGGAATAAAGGAAATGATCAAATGACTGATGGATGTTGATCACTGAGATGAGATCTACAGTACTATAGGGTGGTGACCATTGTCATAAGTGAAATACTGTGGTGGCATTGATGTAGTAATGGGGGGGGGGGGGGGGGGGGGGGGGGGGGGGGGCAGGGGGGGCAATGATCAATGACTGACTGATGGCGATGGTTGTCACAGGTGAAATCATCACCGTCTCACGCACAACAACAGCCATTGATGGGCCAGAGTATAACGGTGAAACCTGAGGAGCAGTAGCACTGTCCTGAGGTGGGTGTGTCTACAGAGAAAGAAAAATAGATCTAGTTGGCTGGTTGACGTGCAGTGTATGATTTTTGGTGGTGGTTTCCAGTTTTCTGACTATTTTTCATACAACTGTGTAACTGCTATATGGGCCCAGATGATGCCCTGCTGTGGAAAATTGGATGTTCATTTTTCATTCACTGTTCGTAACTCCTGCCGTTTATATATGTTCCTTGATAACACTGAAACCTGCTCTACCTTTATTATCCATGGTTTTGGCTGTTCGTATCTCCTGCCGTTCGCAACGGGGAGCCCATTTTTCTCATGTTATGATATGAAGCAACTGTTTCATTGATTGCAAAGATTCGTTTTTACCTCCTATCGTTTCGCAATGGGAAGGCCCTTTTGTGTACTTTTGCTGTAAATCCTTGCACCTTCATTTTGATTATGTTTATGTGTTGCAGGGACTATATTCAGATACTCTTTAGCCGAGGCCTATTGTTTTAATGTCTGAATTCACTATGAACGTTTGATGTTTGTCTTGGCTTAATTTGAATGTGTGCCTAATGAATGTTTGATCTTTTCCCCCCACTTTGAACCTTTGTTGAATGTGCTTTACGATACTATTCCTCTCATGTTAAATGAATGTTTTCATTATGTATTTTTTTTTTATAATACTTTATGTTTATAATCATCTTTTATTTTATTTCTTAATAGGTTGGTGAGCTTGGTTTGGTCCAAATCAGTCTGTTGGTTCAACTATGATTGAAAATAAAAGACAGAGGACACCAACCAGCTGGTGTTGATGTGGAAGATGATGTGACAACTCGCTCACTTCACCATCTCCTACCCCTCTTCCCTCTTCCCTACTTATCCCCCTAGACTAGGTTGTTATTTATAGTCAGTGTATGAACCTGTCTCACAAGAAAAAAGATATAGCAAAGTTTCTATAGATTTGACACATATACAGTGCAAAACTGTAATTGTTAAAAGGCATCATGTGCCGTATTATGTTGAGCTGAACGCTGATATAAAAACATTGTTGATCGCATCACGCCAGCATTTCGTTCTGTTTTTGTGTTTTGTTTTGTTTGTTTGTGTTTACGCGCAGCTTCATGGGGTACTTTCATACGGGAAATGTATTATCAAATTAATGGTTTTTTTTTTTATATATATATCAAACCCTGTTTTTCAGCAAACCAGCTCGACTTGACTTCAATGTCTCCCTAGCCAAGGGTTTTTGTTTGTGTCTTTTTTCTTTCTTTCTATCAAAATCATCATGGTCATTACCATTATCACCATCATCATGATCGCCACTAACACTGTTGCCACTACAACCATGTTGTTCGACAATACTCTAACCCATCTCCTTTCTCCCCTCCTGTGTGTATAGCCACTATTAATATTACAATTACCACTGTCTTATTATCACTAAAGTGGTAGTAATCCTCTGATATTTTTCAAGATTTTCATCATCATTATCATTATTATTGCTATCTTTATCATCATAATCATTAGAATTCTAACTCGCAGTGTCTCCTCCCAACTGCCTCGTTTTCATTCAAAGCCCATCTAGCGCTGAATTCGAGAAGACAAGTGATTACTTATTCTTCATTTTCATTGTCCTGAATGTTGTTTAGGCTATCTTGCCTACGGAAGACCTAAGAGGTCGAATGTTGTGTTTTGTCTGCCTGATTTCACTGTTGGCGGCAGTGTTATTAATTATTCGCAAAGCTTAAGGTTTCTAGGTGTATATTTATCTTCCAAACTTACTTGGAATCAACATATAGACTATATAGTAAATAAAGCCAGAAAAGATTTAAATTTTCTCGAAATTATTAGTAGACAGCGATGGGGTCAAGACACAAAAGCACTTTTATGTCTTGCTAATTCCTTAGTTCGTTCGCGTTTAACCTACGGCCAGGAATCTTTCTTTAGTGCACCAAAAGATTTATTAAACAAACTACAAAGTATAGATTGTAAAGCCTTTAAACTGGCAGGACGTAATACTGAAGGGGCAATTCTAATCAACATAAATCTAGATCTACACGAGTATTATAATCACATTGGACTGATGGCGGAGAACGAAGCAAAGTTTAGAAAGAGTGGGGGTAGTTTCCGCCGAGGACATTGACGAACAAAGTACACAAGACACGATGCATTTCGACCTCTTGGGTCTTCTTCAAGTGAAAACAAATTGTTTTCACTTGAAGAAGACCCAAGAGGTCGAAATGCATCGTGTCTTGTGTACTTTGTTCGTCAATGTCCTCGGCGGAAAACTAACCCCCACTCTTTCTAAACTATTTAGGAAGTGTTAAATGACTTCCATCTTCTTAAATGTTTTTCAGAAGTTTTATACCTTAGTCCTATCGGTCTTTTCCTTTGAATAGTTAATTTATTGTTGGATTCAATTGTTGTTATACTAATCTTCTGTTAATTGTTAAGTCACGTTTGATATAGATAGTAAACCTCACTTCCTTTCTACTAATTCTGGCATTTTCAACAATTCATATCCCATATAAAGCTTGATTATTATGTAGATTTGTAGGTGTAGGCATGTAGGAAAAACACAATTTTTACTACCACACACTCTCTAAACAATATCAACGCATGCATAAACAATCTCTACTTGCATACCTTTATTTCTCCTATTCCTCCCCCCCCCCCCTTTCCCCGTCTAATATCACTTAAGGGTGAACAGACGTAAAACTAATGAACGAACGAACGAACGAACACACACACACACACACACAACACACACACACACACACACACACACACACACACGCATACACACGCACACACAAACACACACACACACACACACGTACGCATACACACACATGTGCACTCACGCACGCAGGCGCGCGCATGCATGCACGCACGCACGCGCGCGTGCGCGCACACACACACACAGAGCTTACGATACATCGTGCTACTTTGTCTTTGAGAGCAAAAGAATGAGTAAATGAGAGTTTAAAGAGGAAGGTAAAAAAAATAGCATTCATTACAGTAATAATTCACCCCATGTGCCATTTGTGACGATTGAATCTAAGGTTTTAGACACAAAGGTTGAATGAATGTTTACTCTTTCGTACTCCGGTTTTAAAAAAAAATCAACTCACCATCCTGAATAAAAAGCAACCACTAAGAACAACAAAAGAACAACTACTAAAAGAACAACTGCTAAAGCACAAACACACATGAAACACACATGATCCCGGAATTTTCAGCAAATTAATGTTATATAAGCTTTGTACTGGAAAGAATAACTAACAGTAGCCATGTGTACCCTATAGATATAACCATGTACTGGAAAGAATAACTAACAGTAGCCATGTGTACCCTATAGATATAACCATGTACTGGAAAGAATAACTAACAGTAGCCATGTGTACTCTATAGATATAACCATGTACTGGAAAGAATAACTAACAGTAGCCATGTGTACCCTAGAGATATAACCAGTCATTAAATTCATCATTAAAAATTCATTACTCCACTGGAATGGTTTTCAGTTTGATTTTTCTGCACCTTTGTCCTGTATTTGTCTGTCATTGTATCTTCCACTGTATCAAAGAAAGAGAAATTCCAGAAAACACTCATCCATTCAAAGAATGCGCTCCAATGTATGTAGTTTGTGCTGACAGTTAGTGCAACCAAGCGCCATTCACAAACAAACTACTCACAGGTCTTGTTCTGGTCGCAGATACCACCACTGCAAACGTTCCGTGTCGACAACCCGCGTCCAGCTGAAAAGCAAAAGAAACACTCTGAAGGTGCTGGGGAGGACTGTGCCTTTAGAGCAGTCCTGTACCACTTCTACTAGTGACAGTCCTTCTGCTGTCACGCGCTCTGCTCTTGTGACACTACCCACCCCAGCTTTCCTCCCCTCCCCCTCCACTTCCCGCCCGCTCCCCTCTCCCTCTCCCTCCCCCCCCAGCCCTCTCAATTCTCCTTCTCACTCCCCCCCCCCCCCCCTCCATCACCCCCACTCCCTCACTTTCCACCTCTTCCCCCCCCCCCCCCCCCCCCCCCCCCCCCAAACTGGGTGGAGTTGTGTACTATCTTTCAGCAAACAGATTGACGTTGGGCCGACCTCGATGCAACCACAGCAAGTGCCTTGCGTTAAAGCCCGTTGTGAAAAAAAAAAAAAAAAAAAAATTGAGCCTCTGCGCGCGCGCGCGCACACACACACACACACACACACACACACACACACACACACACACACACACACACACACCCCTAAATGAAATCACCAGCATTTGAAAGAAAAGGCCAGTTTGGACGTTGTACAGATAGAGAGTGAAAAATCGAAAGAAATGCATTATATCGGTGTGCCGAATGATAATACTAATCATAATCATAACAACAAGGAGAACAACACATCGACATCAGTTTTCAAATACTCGGTCTCCAGCATATCTATTTATCTATCTATCTACCTATATATAATCTCACATATGCAATTCTCACTAAAAACTCGCACCACAAGCAAGAAGGCATAGAATCAAGGACAGCTTATCTCCAGGTGAATGGAAGGCTTTAGAGGGTTAAAACAGCTTCTGATCACTCACAACGCTGCTTACAGGTATGTGAATAAAGCAGGTGTAACTGTGATTACCTGCTTGGAAGACAATGATGAAGCAGTTATAAATGAACGACACAGACCCGATTTTTTATGACATACTTCCGTCTGACCCTACCATAAACCTATTATAAATCGCTGGATTAAAAAAAATGGTTGAAAAGGGATGCTATTAGTGAAGAAATGGCAGCCTTTGTCAGCCCGGATTCCTCCTCACGTCCTGGACGCATTAAACCACTGGTAAAATTGTATAAAACAAAAACATTTCCATATAGATATTTGTTATCAGGCTCAGGCACTCCAACTCAACCATTATCAAAACTTGTACAGCAGGCTATCTGTCATCTAACACAATGTCTTAAATACCAAGTGATCAATACAAGAGATTTTCTACAAAGAATATTGAAAAAAAATCAACAAGAAATTTGCCCATATGCCAGAAACCGCTACATTTGCAGTATGTGATGTAATTTCACTCTTTTCTAATGTTGACAACACATCAGGAATCCCAGCAATTAAAAAGCTCTTCAGGATATCCCTGGCGATCTGATTATTGCAACTAAAGGATTCTTGCAGCACTTCAAATTGTGCTAGAAGAAAGCTGCTAGTAAACACTGCTCTCAATATACAGATGGAACCAGAAAAAAAAACTATCTTTGCCAGGCTTAACATGGAACTGCCAGGGGCCCCTGCCATGCTTGTGACTTTGTGGACATTTTTATGTCAGAATTAGATAAATCCCTGATTAGAAAGTGTCCTGTTCCCCCTTCTTTCCACATTAACGCTTAATGAAGAAGGCAATTCTGATCAAAGTCTAAACTGGACTAGATACAGGGACGATGGTATTACTATTCTCTTGGACAAAAAAAGACACACACAAATTTTTAGAAACATTTTCAAACCTCCATCCACCCAGTATCAGATGAACTTTCAAAGAAGGTAAAGAAGCTCAATACCTTGATCTTTAACTCACAATAGAAAATGCTTATATCCAAACAGATGTTAACTCTGAACACTGCCATAGCTACCTCACAAATACAAGCTGCCATCCACAGTCAGTTTTCAGGGGGTCTTTAATTCGTGTTGGCACCAGACTCAAAATACTATGTAGTGAAAATAAAATTCTTAGCAAAAAACTGGACGAATATGCCAAACATTTTAGTTTAGCAGGTTCGCCTTTCAAAAAAAACACGCAAGCAACTAGAAAAAGGAGCAAGGAGAAAAAATATGTTATATTCCAGCCACGAAAAAAAAATGAAGGCAAAATGATTGCGTGGGTCACACAATGTGACCCAAGTGTTCCCTCCAAGAGCACCATTACAAAGAAAAATCTCCACTTTCTGAAAGCACAAACCCTAAACAAAGACATTTCCCCCAAGTAAAAACCATCACTGCAGCTGACAGAAAAGGAAGAAAGAAATATTTAAACCTACACTGAGCATGCATCAACCAGCACTTTACACTGTGGGTATGTGCCTCTCATAGAGCATGGTCATCGGCATGTGAGTTCCAATGGCTACAAGACACTCATGGGATCTGAAAGCATCAACGCATTCTACAGAATCTGTCGTCCTTAATCCACATAACACCCTCCCTCCTCCCTCTCCTCCCACTCTCCCCACCAACCACTTGCACTTCCTATCACCACTTCCTTCTCTCCCTCCTCACGTGTGCTTGAAGAGCCTCCCAGTGTGCACTTAGTGCATGCTGATAACCAGCACCAGCTGTGTTTTCGTTGACCATTGCATACACTTCAGACAGAGGAGATGATCCACACGTGGACAGGGATGACGCAGATAAAGAAAGGAGGTCAGCTTAGGTTGGACTCCAAGTCATCTAGTGCTGACAAAGTGCGCACTGGTCACCTCCCAAGATCCACGCATGTTGTAGAGGCTTTTTCCTATTCCTTATCATATTCAGATCACGCGGGTCTTGTCAGACCCACAGCTGATAAAGGGCGGTTCAGCAGCTTGGTCCTCACCTGATGGCGCGGGTCATGTGCCACGCATTAAAATGTATAGGTCCTGGGAGAGCCGCGAGTAAATATGCTGATAATTGATTGTGCCCATACATGAACTTTCTATGACCAACGGCTATTAAGATCGTTAACAATCTCCCAAGATTTCATGGGCATAGCTCTGTCCGTTCATAAGATGAGATGTTTTTTGTTGAGTCACTGGGTCATGGAAGACCCAGGAAGCACGGTAAAGGTTGGCCCTCCCTGGACTCCTTCACGTGTCTTGTGGGTATCAAACAGTTTAATGGCCCCCCTACACCCCCCCCCCCCACTCCCCACTCCCGACTCCTTCATGTGTCTTGTGGATACCTAACAGTTTAATGTTGAAGATGAAGAAAAAGGGACTGCTTGACGGACCTGATCAGCTGGACAATGGTCTCCCAAGTGGCGATGATCAAACAAGCGATGAGGAGCCTGACATTGCGACTCTGAGGAGTATCGCTGGAAGTAGGTTCAGTTGAAGAAGAAACATTTCTTTTATGTCTATAGATAAGAATACTTACAGTAATTTTTCATCATATAATATTTGCTGTTATCAGTTATTATATTTTCATCATATAAGGCACATATAAATTTTGTGTTTTCAATGTTATTATATTTTTCATCATATAAGGCACATATAAATTTTGTGTTTTCAATGTTATTATATTTTTCATCATATAGGGCACATAAATTTTGTGTTTTCAATGTTATTATATTTTTCATCATATAAGGCACATATAAATTTTGTTTTCAATGTTATTATATTTTTCATCATATAAGGCACATATAAAATTTGTGTTTTCAATGTTATTATATTTTTCATCATATAAGGCACATATAAATTTTGTGTTTTCAATGTTATTATATTTTTCATCATATAAGGCACATATAAATTTTTGTGTTTTCAATGTTATTATATTTTTCATCATATAAGGCACATATAAATTTTTGTGTTTTCAATGTTATTATATTTTTCATCATATAAGGCACATATAAATTTTGTGTTTTCAATGTTATTATATTTCTCATCATATAAGGCACATATAAATTTTGTGTTTTCAATGTTATTATATTTTTCATCATATAAGGCACATATAAATTTTGTGTTTCAACAGCATGGTGCCACAGGGAAGAGAATCCCATACATAGTAACCCGCAACCCTGCCAACCCACCACTGGCCAAGTGGTTGAAACAAGCCATGCCCAGCCTACACACCAGCAGGCGAATGTTAGCAGCATCCCCTGCACCACCTGTGGTGGGAGAAAGGAACTGTGTCAACCTCAAACGTCTACTGATGTCCTCCAAGATCCCCCCACCCAGCACCAGTCAGGTCAGGCCTCACATGGCAGCTTTCATTGTAAAACAGGCAGAAAATGCATCATATGTAAAGTTCATCTCCTAGAGACATCCACCTTTACAAGTGTTCGTACCAAACAACAGTTCACTATCAATGATTATCTCACTTGCCAGTCATCTAACATGATTTATCTCATTGACTGTCTGAAATGTCACAATATGCAATATGTAGGGGAAACTGGCAAAACTTTACAGCAGAGATTTTACAAGCACAGATCAGACATTAACACCAAAAAAAAACACTGGTAGCAAGACATTTCAACAGTCCTGAACACACGATTGAACACCTGACATGTACTGCGATCGAACAGATCCGAAAAACGGATGAAACCTGCCGCAAATGAAGAGAAAAGTTCTGGTGCTACAAACTGCGAACAATCTTCCCTGATGGACTGAATGTTGCAGACTGGGAGTGAAGGAACTCACAGCTTATTGTCTGTGTCCCAGACTCACAAAGACTATCAACACTTACATCATACCTGTATGGATTGCTGCTAACGTCCACGTGCATTACTTCATTATACTGTTTCTCATTTGAAGTCAGTCCTCTTTCTAGATGTCTTAAACTACCCCTAATTTTTGCTTTCTCTGGTCTCTACTTTAATTCCTTGACTTCAACTTCCAGCAGCTAACTAAATTTTCCTATTTGTTACCCCCACCCCCCCCCCAAGCGCACACACTAGTGTGTGTGTGTGTGTGTGTGTGTGTGTGTGTGTGTGTGTGTGTGTGTGTGTGGTGTGTGTGTGTGTGTGTGTGTGTGTGTGTGTGTGTGTGTGTGTGTGTGTGTGTGTGTGTGTGTGTGTGTGCTGTGCGTGCGTGCGTGCGTGTGTGTGTGCGTGTGTGCGTGTATGTGTGTGTGTGTGTGTGTGTGTGTGTGTGTGTGTGTGTGTGTGTAAGACCCCTATACCCTCCCTCTATTTTTGTCATTTGCTTCCAACAGTTCCAGCTTTCTTCCTCACCTCATATATCACTTGTTCATCTTCAATTACCATTCTGTCCCATACCCCCTGTTTCCCTTATGTGATCTTCTTCTTATACATACGTGCACGCACGCGGGCGCTCACACAACGGGCGCAGTTGCGCACACGCGGGTGTTCGCGCACGCAAGTGCATGTGCTCTCACATACACACATTTCTCCCTTCCCCTCTCTTGCTAGGTCTTCTATTCAGTGTCCACCTCAGGCCACACCTCTAACCCCCTTCCCATTTCACCCTTCACTTTCAATTTCCTTTCAACCCTCCCATATCTATTCATTTGCTCATGTCACTGGTGGAGAGAGAGGGTGATGGTAATGATTGTTAATATGGTTACTATGATTGCTGTTGCTTTTATTGTCTATCCCACTCCCAGCTCATTTCACCACTTCCCCTCCTCTTCCCACCCTTTACTTTCCACCTTCCACACCCTCACCCTTCCCTTCCATTCCCCCCACCCCACCACCCTTTTTTTGTTTTCCCTGCCCTCCAACAAGTCCCCTTCCATCTCCCATCCTCCAGTGAACTCCTTTTTTCCAGTGAACTTGGTTCTAAGTGAACTCCTTTCTAGTGAACTTTTTCAGCGACACAACAACAGTAATCTTAAGTGTTATGTTTGTGAGTTGGCCAGTGTGGCTTGAGAAAGGTTGTAATAAACCGAAATATTGCCATTATCTCATGGGTGTTTTGTGGCTTCTATTTTTCATCTTCCTTTTGCGTTTTCAATGTTAGCATGTTTGTTCACGCGTGCGTGCACGCGTGCGCGTGTGTGCATGTGTGCGATTTCGTGCGCATGTGCCTTTTGTGAGCATGATGCCAGATAGGGATGGGGTGGAGATGTAGGAATGTGGGTGAGGTGTGTTGTTTGTCATTGATCTGGCTGTTTTCTTTATGCATGCGCTTGCCCATGATCATCTGTGGAGGTAGAGAGGCAGTTAGAGAGAGAGTGTGGAGACTATAAAGCATTTGTAGGATGACTTTGTGCCTTTTGCATTTTGATTCATGCATGCGTTGTCATTTTTACAGCTAACAGGTCCATGCTGGCTCAAGCGCTCAATGAAGCTGCCTCTGGGCCAAACTTCGTGTTTCCATCTGACTCGGAGGACTCAGATGCTGACGATTTTCCCTTACTGAGGGCTCGGATGGAAGCTGCGAGCCAGGTGGAAAGTCCGTCAGGCGAAACAGCAGGAACCCATGCCTGTCAGGACCAGACATTTGTTGCCAAAGATGGCACAAGATGGAACAGTGAGCCTCCTGTCTCCATGGGGCGCATTTCTGCGGAAAATGTTTTCAGGGTTCCCAGAAATCAGACACCAAGATGTGATCATGTCAAAGAGCCTGTTGATGCTTTTGCCTTGTTTTTCTCCAAAATATTATTTGATTTACTCGTAAAATACACCAGTCTAAAGGGAATCTGCAAGAAAGGCGAAAAGTTCGTCAAAACTGATGAAACAGAAATGAAAGGCTTTGTGGGATGTCTTTCGTTTCTTGGTGCTATGAAGCAAAACATGCTGCCTACAACGGTTGTGTGTGATGCTTTTTATGGGCAGAAAGTTAGTGAGAGCCAATTTTAACAGGAATCGTTTTTTGTAGCTGATCTCGTTCATCCGCTTCGATGACAAAGCAACACGCAACGCCAGAAGGCGTGATGATGTGTTTTGCACCATTCAGGGATTTCTGAGAAGATCTTACCCAAAATTTGAAAAAAACATTATATTCCAGGACCCTTCATTACTGTCGATGAGCAGCAGGTCCCCTTTCGTGGACGATGCTCATTCCTTCAGTACCTGCCATCAAAGCCAGACAGATATGGCCTGAAGATCTTTTGGGCGGCAGAGGCTGGAAACAGATGACCCTCTCGTTGCTGAACCCTACTTGGGCAAACCTCTCGGTGCCCAACGACAGGAGAACCTGGGGTGAAATGCAGCAATCAAACTGCCATCGTCCTTCTAAAACACAGGAAGAAATATAACCGCTGACAACTTTTTCACCGACACGGTACTGTCAAATACGCTACGGGACAATGGTCTAACTTTTGTTGGCACTGTCAGAAGCAACAGGACATTCCTTCCAGAACCATTTAAAAACAAAAAACAGGGGCAAGATCTTCGTGGCTCATCATTCGTGTTCAAGGACAAAACCACCCTTGTCAACTACCAATCAAAATCCAACAAAAACGTGATTGTCTTGAGCACGATGCATCATGGCAGAACTGTAGACCCCCTGGCAAGAAAGAAGAAGCTGGACATGATCCGATTCTACAGTGGCACTAAAGGGGCGGTAGATGCCATGGACAAAATGGGCACACGCATACTCAACAAAGAGGGTGACCAAGAGATGGCCAATGGTCATGTTTTACAACTCCATTGACCTTGCCACCATCGCTGCCAGGGTCATCTGGCAAAAGAAGTTTCCGGAAGACAGACTTTCGCACCCTGATATGAGACAACAATTCATCATCCGAGTTGCAGAGCAGCTGTGCTTGGAGAGAATTCAGACCAGCCTCACAGCCAAAAATCTGTCTAGACCTCTGAGGTCAACACTGACCTCTGTTGCAGAACATCTGGGCAACAAAGAGGTCGTAGGAACACATGCAGCAGGAGTAAAGAGGAGGCGCCCAACTGTATCGGGTTCTGGCGATAGATCTGCGTCACAAACTGCTAGGCCTGCAGACGGTGACAAGAAGTCCAAAGGACGCTGCGGATTCTGTCACTGGAAATCTGACAGGAAGAGAGCAGAATGTCTTGCTTCAACTGCCGCCACTGGGTGTGCAAGAAGCGTGCTTCCAGCACTTGTCCGGAGTGCGCTGGGTTGGTCTCCAGCAGCACTGTGATCACCATCCATGAGGAGAGTGGCACTCACAGACTCTAATGGTGCCAACACAAGTTAGACCATTGTCCCGTAGCGTAATTGTCTCACAATGCCCATGAAAAGCAATGATTCTTTTATTCACTGTTTTCTTCCTACCGTCAGCATTTCTTGTCTGATTCATCACGTACTTTTGGCACCAAGTCATAAGGTACATCAACTTCATGTAAATGTAGTTGTACATATTTTTTTATGTTCTAGAGGCAGACTGCCGCGCTGTAACACTCTCCTCTCTGCGTGCCCCATCTGTCTCCTCAATAAATTTCAAAACAGTTCAAAAAACCATGCTGCCCGCCTTGTGTTTCCTTCATCTTCATTTGACCATATTATGCCATTATTGCGTTCCCTTCACTGGATCCCTCTTCAGCAAACGACCTCATTCCAAGTTGTATTTCTCTGCTATAAATTCTCTGAATCCTCTTTCCTCCATATCTAACTGATCTGTAACACGTGTATGCAGCATCATGTGAACTCCACTATGTCCGCACTAAAACTTTTGGTCCACCATCTTTTGCCCATCAAGCTCCTCTTGTCTGGAATCCACTTCATATCAAGCTCCTCTGTCAATCTTCAAACCAGGCATTGACACTTTCTCTTTCCAACTTGATATATGATTCACATCCTGGTGTCTTTGGGATGTATTGTGCGTTTGCTTGCAGATGCTTACACGCTGATGATTTCTACCTTTTGGTTGTTATGATGGTGGTGGGAGTGGGGGTGCGGGTGTGGGATGAGATAGACGTGAGGGTGGGCATTTGGGTAAGTAAATGGGAGAGGGGGTGCAGGGGCCGGATTTGTCGTGATCTTGTTGGTATGATTACTTTTAGTGTATGTCTTGGTTGTAGATGCCGTTTTTTTCTTGTTTGTTTTATCATTTTATATGTGTTTCTTTCATTGTAAGCACCCAGGGCATTTTTTGAATGGGTGTTTGAAATATTCTCAAAGATAACGATAATAGTAATCGTCTTTGTTACCCTTGTTGAATTATCGCCATCATGTGTGTGTGTGTGTGTGTGTGTGTGTGTGTGTGTGTGTGTGTGTGTGTGTGTGTGTGTGTGTGTGTGCGTGTGTGAGCCAGCAAGTACATGCGTGCGTGCGTGCGTATGTATGCGCATGCAAGCCCTGGTTCTTATGTATGTGTATGTGCATGCTGCATGCAGTTCGGAAGCATCTGCGTGTGCGCGCGCGCGCGCGCGCGTGCGTGTATGTATGTGTGGTGTGGTGTGGTGTGTGTGTGTGTGTGTGTGTGTGTGTGTGTGTGAGAGAGAGAGAGAGAGAGAGAGAGAGAGAGAGAGAATGTGAAAGTGTTTGTGATTTCTCAGCCTACTGAACAAATTTAAGTCTCTTTACTAAACCAATAAACCATTATTGACAGAAAATGTGCTCGTGTGTGTGTGTGTGTGTGTGTGTGTGTGTGTGTGTGTGTGTGTGTGTGTGTGTGTGGTGTGTGTGTGTGTGTGTGTTTTCCTCCATTATAGAGCGAATGGACTTTACATTCTCTGTGTGAGACATATTGTTAAGAGTGTTCCGTGTAAATTCTTCACTGGAGGTTCTCGTTATTGAAAATTAGGCTGAAACTATTTTTAGTATGCTAAAGAAGCATCTTGTCGGATACATGTAGGCCTACAGTCACATCTAAACACGCGCTCCCTCTCTTCCGTGCCATGTTTTTTTAAGCCCATCACAAGCACACTTTCCTCTCATACATATCCGTACATACTTGCACACAACATCTGCACTATCATACACAGACTGACGAACATACCTGCATGCACGCACGCCCATACACATGCACTCGCATACACACAGCAACACACATACAAACTTGAAAACCACACACACACACACACACACACACACACACACACACACACCACACACACACAGACACGCGCGCGCGCGCGTGCGTGTGTTTTGTTTCGAACACGTAGTAGTATTCAAAGTTCTACACGCTTTTTCCCCCTATCCCTCCACCATTCTTTCATTAGCACACATTCGCATACCACACACTCACCATTAACACATCGTCTGATATCACTTTTAGTGAAAAGACGTTATATTGAGGAACAACACACACACACACACACACACACACACACACACACACACCAGCACAGCACATTTTCATTTTGTGTGTCACAGCTGGTTTGATGACCACAGCGTGTGAGTGGAGTGATTTTCAAAAGCCTGATGTGTGCATGTGTGAATGTGTGCCGGCGTGCATGTACACATGGTCACCTTGATCGATGGTGACACATTACCAAGCATTTTGAAACAAAACAAGTTCAATCTCTTGCACGAAAAACTGTGTTGCTGCATATAAAAAGAATACTATTCGATTCCGTCTAAAACATATGATTTTCTTAAATTCCGTACACAAACACAACCTACGGCAAGGCTTTGTTCCTCCATAAAAAAACATGGGTCATGCGGACCCACGACATATGGCAAGGCTTTGTTCCTTCATAAAAAACATGGGTCATGCGGACTCACGACATATGGCAAGGCTTTGTTCCTTCATAAAAAACATGGGTCATGCGGACCCACGACATATGGCAAGGCTTTGTTCCTTCATAAAAAAACATGGGTCATGCGGACCCACGACATATGGCAAGGCTTTGTTCCTTCATAAAAAAGGCATGGGTCCATGCGGACCCACGATGTACGGCACTCAAAATTTTAGGCGATGTACGGGAAAGGTCAATTAAATATTCCTCTGCGGACAAACGTGCTCTTCTTCTTCATCTTCTTTCCTCTCTCTCTCTCTCTCCCCCCTCTCTCTCTCTCTCTCTCTCTCTCTCTCTCTCACACACACACACTCTCTCTGGGCTCTGTTAACAAAATTATCAGGTTTACACAGACTTCTGGTTGCAAAAGAAGGTATATGTCTAGCCAAGACATCTTTGTCTTTGAAGAATTTACAACCAAACGTTAGATTTCACAGATAAGGAACACACACACATACGCACGCACGCACGTGCACGCACGCGCACACGTACGCACGTGCGCATGCACACACGCTCGCGCGCACCTAACACACACACACACACACACACACACACACACACACACACACACACACTTGGAGTACTTCACTTTGCCAGCATTTCTCTCCTGTCTCTGCAGTGTGTTGTTTCGTGTTCATGTGTGGTCATGTCAGTGAAGTGAAATCTCCTCCAATGTCTGGAGTCTGTGGATAAATTCTGATGATCTGGTCATCGACATCAGGATTGAAAGATAGGTAAACTTTTGGACATGCCGACAACATGCTTCTCAAGCCTTCTATGGCATGCTGACTTTGAAGAATGTCGGCACCCAACACGGCAAAATACTGAAGGGTGCTGCTATGTTGTTTACACAACTCGAACAACGCAGGTATGCTGGCAGTATCGAGTTCAGTATTGAAAATGGCTTCAAGTTTGACCAGTGGGGTTTCTGACTTGATCGTATTGGAGACACGTCTGAAGCCATCAGGTCTTACAGAGCATTCCACTTGGAGTGAAGGACTTGCTGCTGTGAGATTGCTCCATGCTGCTGACGACAACAGTGGATAAAGTCTTGTTTTCCAGTTTATATCTCGGATTATAAGTCTCTTCAGCTGACACCGCCTGCCCGAGGTATCAGAAAGTTCCAGTAGCAGCTTCTCACTGAGGTTGGCAATGTTCATGTCAAGAACTTGAAGAGCTGGAAAGATAGAGATAAAGTCCGCTGTAGGAGCAGACCGCATGTTCAGTGGGAGGCCCCTAACGCATTCTGAAGCACTGTCTCCACATAAAGCCATGTACGTTGTAAGTCGAGCGCAGTTCTCTGACACTCTTGTCGGGTAGATCTTCTGCATGATGTGTACCCTGCGCTCTATTCAGTGTTAGTGAAAT
>JADBJO010026134.1:0-22874 GCA_016801955.1 Conus betulinus | reverse complement strand
AAACAAACCCCATGGGGGAAAAAACAATTCAAGAGCAACAACACGAAACAAAAATCGACTCGAGCGCGAAAGACACAAAGCAAAACAAACCACACACAATGTGTGCACAGACCACGGCTATACATGACACAGCGTTAAGAATATTTAACATTCTTTTACTTTTTAAAAAAAAATTAACAAAGAAACTTGTTTAACAGCTTTGTTGATAATTTTGTCTCCTTGATGATAAAGAAAGATGTCAGTTTCTCTGAGGAATTTATCGCGCCATCCCCCCCCCCCCCCCCCCCCCCCCCCCCCACCCAAAAAAAAAAAGAACAAACAACAACAACAAAATAAAAATCAGTGTCGGGAATCGAACCTCGGCCATTGCAGTGAAAGAGCGAAATCCTTACCATCAGACCACATGGGATCTTGGAAAGGAAAGTAAAATTGCCTTACATATGACACAACCAACAAGTCACCATGCATCGAGGTCAGGTCACGTGGTAAAAGTAAGGCTGAAAAGTAAGGCTGTGAGACGCTGGTTAAGACTTTCGCCTACTTTAGTGCGACCATCTGGTATAGTCCGTGTCTGCCACATCACAATGTGGGCGTGGAGACGTTAAACCTTATATAAAGTTATATATATAATATTTTGACCATTATTAATATCCTATCAGTAATATTATTATCATCATTAACGACTTTGACTCGCACATTATTGTCCCTTCCAACAGCCTCGTTTTCATTCAACGCCTTCTTCTTGCGCTGAACACAGAACGCGATCAAAGCTAAGTGCATTTTCGTTATTTGTTTCATGTTTGTTGCACCTGAAGAAGACCTAAGAGGTCGAAACGCGTTGTGGTTTGTCTTGTGACTCGTTTGTCCACGTTTCTCTGGGCGGTTCGCTGACATTTATTTAAGATTTGTTTAGATTTCCGCCTGCAGTCGTTTCACTTTGCAACTAAAACCTTTTCATTGCTAATATTCCTGCTTGATCTTACCCACTTGGTGTGTATGTATGTGCTTAGGACTGAGTGAGAGGAAGAAGGGGGTGGGGGATGAGGGTGGGGGTTTTCTTAATTTTCATTTTTTTTTTCTTTTCCGAATAATATTGTTATTCCAATATAATTCAGGCACTCGTTGGTATGCTTTTATTTGTCTTATTTTCAATGTAAACTGCACTGAGGTCATATGGAAAAGAGCACTATATAAAATACTCATTATATTATACTATAGGTACTGTTAACCCCCCATGTCACTAAAAAGCATTTAACCAGGGTATGTTATCCAAACGTGTTTCAGTTTTAGCTTCGAGTGATTGGGATAGGCCAAGTGTTATTCTGTTGAATGTGATAATAAACTGGGATCTGGAAGATTTCATACCTAACTTTTAATATGCCCTGAAAAGCTTGACAGAAAATTTTAGCCAGCATTGAAAGGTTAAACCAATGAATGCACAAGGCTAATTCATACCTTTGGTTTCCATTCTTCTTCACTGAGGCACAAGTCCTCCTCATCAAATAAGTCGTCACTTTCAGCATCACCACTGTTGGAACTGAAATGAAACACATTCAAAACTTCAAGTTGAACACAAGTACACCTGAAATTACAGTACAAAGTCATAGAATGTTTTAACCCCTTTATTGCATGCCTTGTGGCACTACAGTATAGTGTATGCTAATAATCGTGTCTACTAGGGAAGGTCTAAGTGAAGGAACTTCTGAGAATTACATAAAAGCAATGACTAAAATCTGTTCCAAACTATCAGTAAATTATATGCCTAGAGTGCTTCATGGGTGAATCCTGTAGAAGATAAAAAGCAGGAAGGGCTGCAAAGTTCCCGAAGTTAAAGTGTTTTGGTTTTTGTTTGTTTTGTTTTTTTAAAAACATCTTTTAAACTAGTACAATTACACAGCAGCTATGCTGATAAGTATGCCAAACAATGAGCAGAATGTATACCTCACAATTTTTTTTTTTAAACATTTTTAACAAGTAAAATTACACAGCAGCTATGCTAATAAGTACGCCAAAACAATGAGCAGAATGTATACCTCACAATTTTATGAACACGTATTCATATGTGACCCATCATTACAAAAACCAGGAATATAAGTCGCTCAGGAAATAAAGGAGTAAACTGGAAAGTGCTGGGGGGTCAATTTGGGGGAAATAAGTTTTTTTTGCATGATAAGCTTCTAAAATCATATCTTACCATATATTACATGATTTTCTGGCCAAATAGCACTAATAATTGCTTAAAATTGTAACTGAATGCACTGGATTAAACACTGTAGCTGTAGACTTTGCAAAATGTCAACGTGCGTGTTTTCTCAAAAAAACTTGTGTTTTGACCCCTGAACACCTTAGACAACCATATCTCTCTTATTTGAAAAGAAAGAATGATGATTTTTTTTTTTTTTTTCACCAAGTGATAGAGGATTAAACAAGATTTGTGCAACAGTAAAAATCTCAGCAACTACCAAATTTGACTTACTCCTGTTTATGTGATGATGGGTAGAACTCAGCCCAAACACATGGCAATTCAGAATTTCAGAAACAAAAAAAACAAAAACAAAAAAAAAAACGTCAAAAACAGGATTTCTGCCTTTCCTGCCATTTGGTTTCACCCATGTTCTTCACCACCCATCTTTCAACAAATGTGGAAACTGTGGACAGATGAGAGAGAAGCAACCTTTCTGAAGGCCTAAGTTGGTTAATGGGCATGGAGCAACACAAGAAATCCAAAACTGACAAAAAGGGATTTAAAACGTTTTACATTCCCACAAAAAAAAAAACAGTTCCACCCCGCAAGATGCTATTAGATTTCAATACTAGTTCATAAATTAAAAGTAGATGTCCATGGCCACTAATACCTAAGAAAAATATGCTTTTCGTGCGCACTGGTGTCACGGTGTGTGTGTGGTGTGTGTGTTGTGTGTGTGTGTGTGTGTGTGTGTGTGTGTGTGTGAAAAATTGTGCCTCAAAAATAATCACATAAACCCATATATATTCTTGACTGGCAAAGCACTACCTATTCAAGTGGAAAATACAAATGAACACGCAAAAAAAGGTGTAAAGTAGCGCAGATTAATATACAGAAACAAAACAGACAAGTAAATTTTCGACAAAATTTCCCTTCTTCCCCTCCTTAGTTTCTTGAAACTGTCCTCACTAGGGTGTCCTATTCAACTGTCTATTATGGTCATTCCCATGCTGTGGTGATCAGGGCAGTAATGTTCTGTGCAACTGTTCATGTCTGATTGTTCAGTCGGAGGTCGGAAGACACACTTTGTTGGAAAATTTACTTGTCTGTTTTTGTTCTGTTAATTAAATCTGCATTACTCTACACCTTGTTTTGTGTGTTCATTTGTATTTCCACTTGCTTTCAGTAACGACTGCACTTTTGTTCCACTTTACTACCTATTCAGATTACCCTGAATTTTGGGGATGCCACACAAGACCTCAAGCAAATCGTGCACTGAATGAAAAACCATAAGCCCCTCACAGGCGAGTAGAGCTACTGCTCCCCATGGAGGAAAGAGGGCTGTGGCGAGGCCAGGAGTGGCAGCTCCATGGGGGGTCGGGGCGTCCAGTAGCACTGGGGGTGGAGGGATGAGGTGACAACGAAGGGTAGCTGCACCCCCCACCACGATTGAAGTTGGGGGGTAAAGGAACCATGTGGGTATCTGTAACCCCCCCAATCGCAGAGGTGGGCCGCGCTGAAGGCAGCGCCTGAGTGCTAGGGCCAGAGACAGCACGGGCCGGAGAAGAGAAAAAAAAAACGAACCTGAGCCTGCAGAGAGGGGGCGGGGCCAGATTGCTAGCCTGGAAAACAGGATGATGAAAACAGGGACCCCCCCCCCCTTTCCCCCAACGTCAGGATCATGGACTTGGTGATAAGAAGACATAAACACATCACCAGAGCCCCAAAAATCCCAATGATAGGCCAAGCTGGACATCCGATGTCCCCGTGGGCAGGCCCTCTCCCCGGAGGACGGAACGGTGGACGCTGTCTTGAGGAGAGCCAGTAGAAAAACTGGCTTCAACGTCCATTTCCCCTTAGGGGGAGGCAGACGAACGCCGTGGGGAAATGGTGAATGCTGGGGTCGTCAAGAGCAGCCACCCTGGGAGAGCAGAAGAAGATGGGATGGCAGCTCAACTGCTCAACGTGACCCCAAACAGTCAGAGCCCTCGGAATATGACTTCGAAGGGATATAAATGGGGGAAAGTTCGGGTGGGTAAAGCACATGATTCGGGTCCCAAATGTGTGTGTTGAATAATCCGGTGCCCCCATGCTGGAGGCTGCGCAGCGTGGAGCGGAGATGGAAAAAAGGCTTGTTCATGCATCCATTAGGAGTTGGACGAGTGGACTACAATAGCGAACTGTAGGGCGGCGAGACAACATCGCCTCGAAAACAGTGGCATGGACACTGGAAGAATAAGCTCTTGCCCCGAAGTGAGTGAAGGAGCAGAATGACTGGTAGGGATAGAAGAAGAAGCAAAGTCGCTGCGGAGGGCAGTCTGTCGCCCCCCCCTAAAATGTGTTGTCTCAGACTGAAGGAGAGGGAGGGTGTGACGGGTGCAGTAGTAATAAGGAGAAGAACGACACACAGAATGAATTAAAGTGTGTGGCAAGGCACGTGTGTCACTCTAAATCTGACCACTATACTGCACCAAACAAACTCTACTTGTGTCCTACAAGAATTGACACGTCTCCACAGAGGTAGGAGGCAAGGTTGTGTCTGAAATCAGGCCACCAACGTTCCCCTGGAAGTGGGACCCTTAGCTCCTACTCTGAGCAAAAAAAAAAAATTTGCACCGTAGAAACCACTAACAGTGTAGTCCTTGCTCGGGTGGTTTTCCAACCTTGTGGGTCCTGGGTCCTTGGGTCCCCAACAAGCGATACCGGTGTGGCGGAAATCGCAAGGGAGTCCCCCGACCCCCAACCCACTGGTCCCCTCTCTGAAAACTGGACGCCTCAGAGGCATGGAGCAAGGACAGGACACCAGCCACAGAGACCAAAATGGCGTTTGTGAAAAATTTGAAGTGATCATTGAAAAACGGGAAACAACACAAAAAACTTGAAAAAATTTGAAACCGAATGTCAATAACTGCACCAAAACCTGCACACAAGGGGAACTGGGGTATGGCAAAAGTGTCACAATGACCCCCAAAACAGCACAGAAAGCCACAACATGAAAACACTGTCGCCAGTAGACGGACAGCCAAGGACAGAGCAAAAAACCCAGTCTCTTGTGAAGGCCTCGCCGCCCGGGGCCACGCCGGTGTTGAGAGCCGTCACTCAGATACAGACCCCAAGGGAGACGTGCCAAATGGCGTGCTGAGCCCGCATTCGTAGACGATTTAGTTTAGAGGCGGTGAATGTACACGGTGGCTCGCGCGTCTTTATAATGGGTTCCGTGGCAAAAAACAAAAATCATGCCAACGAGCCAGAATTACACGTGCCACTGTGTTATGGCAAACAAGTTTGATGTGATACAGTATATGATTGCCAGTAACCATGTTAGTTGTTATGCCCAGCGCATTTGGAACGATGGTGACAAGTCCTGAGATAACCTCTTCTGCAGTTGACGGGATCGTCTAATTTTAATCTTAATTCTTAACCTATTAGCCCGCAGCCGACTGCTAAAGAGCCCATATAAAGGCTTTGACCACATCAGTTCAATTCTGTCACAGATGTTTAAAAATTCACACATTACATTCAAATACAGTAAAACATTTTTAAAACCTGATGAATAAATTTTCTTTCTAAAATCTTCTCCAGTCTAAAATCTCAGATCAGGTGAAATATATATACTGATCTTCTTTCAGTGAACTGAAAAATATTTTCACATTCACAGCTACCGCGTGGGACATTCGTCTGAACAGAGTTTTTAGGAGCGTCTGACATAAAATGATTAATGTCTCACATCATTGTGCACAAGTCCCAACACTCTAGAAGACCATGCTTTATAGTAACGCTCGGTGGTACATTGGACATCCAAAGTCACCTGAGCGACGCTGTCGTTAAACGCCACCCTTAAAAGAGTAAGAATGGGTAAAATGCGAGGCCCAAGTGACAACCGCACATGGCAAGCTCATGTGAGACGAGTGGATTGGAAGATCAGATCGATGTATACCCGAAAGTCGAGAAGTGTCGATGACAGACAGAGAGAATGAGAGAGAGAGAGCAGAGAGAGGGTATAATAGGAGTGGGTCCACGAGTGCAACCTGCACATCACTCGCGTCTTTTCCTTTATGGTCACCTGTGGCCAGATGGGTAAAAAATCTCATTAAGATCCTGGACATGAATCTGAAAAGAAAAGTTTGTTGTCATCTGTGTGTTCCATTCCTCTTTGCCAGAGAAGTTTCAACACAAGTTTCCACATCCATGTGCGGGATGGAAAATCTGCACATTTCACGTTGTGGCATCCGTTGGCAAGTTGGTCTGCCTTTTCATTGCCTTGACCCAAGCAAAAAGACCCAAAACCAGGACAATGTTTGTAACCATTGATTTTCTGAGCAGTATACTGTTCAAATACATTCAGTAGTGAGGGTGTTTGAGGTTACAGCCAGCAATGGCCTCCAAAGGCGAAAGAAACTCTGTGAGGATAAGAGAAATGTTCTTTGTGATTTGACTCCAGACAATTTTCAGAGCCCAGACTAGCACTGTGAGCTCAGCAGTGTTATAGAGCTTGTCTGAAGGAATATGTTTTCACATTTTTCAGGAGTGAGCTGTCGAGCAGTAAGCGGCACAAGCACCTCCCTGTTTATAAGACGTTCCCTCATTTTAAGATCTAGATTTTTACAGAGACACTACTCTTCTTTGAAAGTATTAACAAACGTGCCCTGGTTTAAAACATTTTTTTTTTTTCTTCCTCTTTCCCCTTGTATGGCCTAATTTTGGATGATTTTTTTTAAGGTCCTCTAAGAGGGAATCTCTGTATATAAATAAATGTTAATATAAACAATTTACCTGGAATGAGAATCCGCAAGATTTTTCCTCGGGTTCCCACGAGTTGAAATCTGTTAGGGAAAAAAAATACAACAGTTATACATATCATTTATATATATATATGTATGTGCTGTGGGTGTGTGTGTGTGTGTGTGGTGTTTAAAAACAATCAGCTGTGTATCCCTTGCAGACAATCCCTATGCATAATGGTATTAAGATTAAATTGCAGACACATTTTCCTCATTTTTTTTTTTCCTGCATTTTGTTTGGGTCAGTAAAGGTCCATTAAACAAACATCTGACTCACCCTCAAACCACAGAGTTTTTCAATGCACACTCACACACATAAACAACACCTGGAACACACTCCTCACTGATTCACACATATGTGATATACACACACAAACATGTCCTCGAATCCACACACAACATAAAACGATACATTCTCTTTATAGCTTGGTTTGGACACTAAAATACAAATTTTTGTAATTTGACTGATCACATTAAACAAGATCACTTTGGTACACAGCAAGAATAATAGCAAAACCTGCACAGTGAGATAGTGCATTTGGGGGAATGCTGACATCAATGAAGAAATGATTAACAAGACTGGTGACAAACAATTTTAACAAAGCCTTTTTTACACCCTGACGGAAACAGTATACCTTGATACAAAGTGTACATGTGTGTAGTGGTGGGGAAGGGATGAGATGATGTGAGAGAGATTGAGAGACAAAGAGATAGCCAGGTCGGTCATGTCAGAAAGAGACGCAGAAGAGACAGAGTTTGTAATGCCATTACGTTTAAAACATAACTCCTATATATCAAACAACTAAGTGGAAATACAAATGAACCAGCAACAAAAAAAAAGATGTAACAGTAACCGCAGAATTTAATTAACAGAACAAAACAGCAAGTAGTTTTTGTGACAAATGTGTCTTCTTCAAATTGAACAAACAATCAGACTAGGAACAGTGCAGAGAACAATACTCCCCTGATAAACGTCAGCATGGAAATAACCATAATAGACAGGTTAATAGGAGACACCTTAGTGAGACAAGTTCAAGAAATGAGAAACTGGGAAGAGGGAAGGTGGAGAGAGAGAAGAGGGGAGGGGGGAGGGGCGTAGGGGGTGAGGCAGATAGCAGGAGACAAGAAGTGAGCTAGGAATAGGAAAGTGGGGAAGGGTGTAAGTAAAAGATGAAGAGATGAGGGAGGGAGGAGGGGGGATTATTTATGTGAGTGGGTGAATGTGTATGTAGTGTGTGTGTGTGTGTGTGAGTGTGATAAACAGAGGAGGCGGAAGAGAGAAAGAGGAGGGAGGTGGAATAGGGATGGGGAGGTAGAGGTGAGTGTGAGGGGTGAGGGTGGGGGGGGAGGGAGGACAAAATAGCAACTAGAGAACTAAAAATATTAGTATTGGAAATGAAATGAGGCAGGGAACAGTAAACAATAAAAACAGTAAACAAGTGGGGGTAGTCTGTGCTGTGTGATAAGGAAACTAACACAGAGTAACTTTATTCAAGACTGGCACCAGCCTTTTAAACTTGAATAAAGTTCAGACAATACAAAGAGGGACAATGGGGAATAGTGGTGGGGAAACAAGCGCAGGGGCACAACTAAAAATCTTCATAGGTAATGATAGTAAACAAGCAAAGTGCGTGGACTGATAATAAATGGGGGGGTCGGGGTGTGTGTGTGTGTGGTGTGTGGTGTGTGTGTGGGTGTGTGTGGGGGGGGGGGGGGGGAGGGGGGGGGCGGGGGTGGGTGGTGGGTGTGTGTGTGTGTGTGTGTGTGTGTGTGTGTTGTGTGTGTGTGGAAACAGGGAGAAGAGCAGGGTGGGGGGAGAGAGAAGAGGGGAGAGACGGGAGGGGAGGGGCAAATAAGTGGTGAACTCCTGCTGGTCAGTATAAATTAAATGAGCAAGCAATGTGAATGTAATAAGGTAATTATCGTCTGCTGCTACAAGAAATACAGGGTCAAAAATAAAAGAAGAATAGGGGGGTAGGTCGCCCTAAAGCAACCAACCAAAGTTTGATCCCAAGGTGGTTTGCCCTACTCCTAGCACCCAAGCGGTGAGTGGGAAAATCTGTAAAAGCATTATTGGACCATTTCCCATCTTTCCTAAAATGTCATTGAAATCCAAATTTTACATCTGTTCGACCATCCACATGAACACAAACACACCAAGGAATAATCTTCAAAAAGCATGTATACCATGAAACATGTAAAGAAAACACATCACTTACTTTGGAGGAGTAGTTTTTCCATTTGATCAGGAATTTCAGTTTTTCCCTGCATAAGATACATTTAATCACATGAACTTATGTCTCTATTTTCTTCAGTGTAGACATAATTTCAAGAACAATCATTAGAAAGCAGTCCACATTCTGATCCAGTCATTCTAAATGCAGCTAGAAGCAGGTTTGTTGACATCATACATGAGACCCATCATTATGAAAAAGAAAACATTAGACAAAAAAAAAAAAGAAATGATAATAATAAAATCAAGTTTTGTTTTCCAGTTTTCTGACTGACCTTAGTTTTTTACCCCTGACCCTAAACTCTCTTTTGGACCACTGGGGAAAAAAATCTTTAAAAAAATCAATAAAACCAATGCAGTCTTTCCCAATTACACATGCAAAATGCATCACCAGCCATCTATTGTATTACATAAGTGGTACCGAATTTGACGTACTTTTTGCGTAAAGTTGTTCACAAACAACCAGACAAACACCAATAAAAACAGTAGTTACCCTCTGCCATCTTGCGGAGGGGTTAAAAGAAGCCAACCTACAGTTTCTAATTTTTAAAGTGATTGAAAAAGAAAACAGACCTCTTTTTCTTGGCCTGAAGTGACAACTCACAATGTTAGTTGTGCCTTGTCAAAACATGGAGATAGTTCTCTTTCTAATAACATATGAACCATTCCAGTTTGTTTTACCATTTTGTAGATGAACCATTCTAGTTTCTATTCTATTTCTTAGGTAAAGTATTTAATGTTAGTAGACTGAGCGGTGACTGGTTAGTAATTAAAGTGTGTGTGTGTGTGGTGTGTGTGTTGTGTGTGGTGTGTGTGTGTTGTGTGACTGTGTCTTGTATTCTAAAACTTAAGTTACAAGCAACAATATCACATGCAATCCACAGCTGCTAACCCCCACCTGCCCCCTCCTCCCCCACACAAAAAACCTCCTGTTTCATTGGTTTTACAAAACTGGGCAAGTAGGACAGTTTTTTTTTTTTTTTTTTGGTTTAGTTCTTGTCAAAAGATGCAGCCATGGTGAAATTTTTGCATTCAATTTGGTTACCTGTATATTATTCTTAGCCACGACGCATTTGCTTGCATAATTGGATGCACTGTTTTGTTTTGTTTGCTCTAAAAGTTTAAATATTCTTTTCCTTCCAATTGGTCAAAAAAAAGTGTTAAGGTTGGGAGTAAAAAAAAAATAGGGTGGGTCAGGAAACAACCTTTTTTTTTGGGGGGGGGGGGGGGGGGGGGGGGTCATTAAGAGTCATAAGAGGGGGGGGGGGGGGGATCATCATAAAGTGACTTGCGTCGCTCATACACACACCTCACACACACGCACTCTTGTATAAAAATGATCTCTCCTAATGATCAAAGAAATGTTTATGACAAAGACATTTCTACCAGCCGCCGTGGTGAAAATGGTTAGCGTCGTGGACTCCTGGCTGGGGAGGTTGTGGGTTCGAATCCCACCAGTCATGTGGGTTTTTTCTGCCCCGACCGGCTCCTACCCAGAGTTGAGTTTGCTGCGGACTCAGTTGGAGACTGAGACCACACAGTCGAGTTTCATCCACTTAATGGATGCGTTTCTCTGAGAGTGTCTAGCTCAAATTTCCCTGACCAACACTGCAGGTGCCTGTATCTCTCGGGCCTGGTTGACGCTGGGATACATTATGAAAGGAAGCGTTGAGTACAGCCTGGCATCCATAGTCTCTGACCGAAATGGAAATCCGTAGCATCATCTTGATTATCCTCATTATCATTGATCAGCATTTTAAAAAAAAGTCTCAAGTTCTGTGGCCCTTCATGCCCTGCTCTCATGGTGACCTCAATTTCTATGTCCTCTCCACGTCTGGTGGCCTTGGTTTGGTTCTGTCGAGTCACCGGTATCGGCGAGTCCATGGGGACTGTCGTTGGACGGATGTGGTGGTGCCCTCCGGAGGGAGAGCTCACTCCATGCCGGCTCCGCGACTAAGCAATTATTGTCGTCAGATGTAGAGGGCTTAGTTGGTGGTGTCCTGCATATGTTAGATCAGAACAGGCGCCACTGAACACCACCTAAGTGACCACGGCAGCAGTGGAGTGTCTCCTCCGGTGGGTTGCCTCTTGACGACTTGACGTTGACTGCTCCCTGTGGATTGGCCGGTGCCGGGGTGTGCGGGGGGGGACCCGGGCTGTGGCTGTGGATGGGAGGTCGGAATGAGCGCGGCTGTGCGGGTGCACTGCCCCGAGGTGGCGGCGAAGAGGTTGGGGACAGCAAAAAAACAAAACAAAAACAAAAAAAAAAAAGACATTTCTAAAACATTAAATTTGTTTAAAAAAATGACACACACCGTAGTACAGTATACACCCACCATAATTTGTTGTAACACACACACACTTACACAGTGCCCATCCCCCCCTCCCCCGCGCCACCCCCCCATCCCCAAATCTAACCCACTGCTGAACCGAAATCTAGATCTGGCGGCCACTTTTGTTTACGTCTTTTTGGGTACATTTGAGTTACAAAATCGGAGGCCTACGACACCTCAGCCACTGAAAAGTCATAATAACTCGCCATTCTTTGCACTCAATAATACATTACACTAAAGTAAACATCTTCAACATTTTTTTTTACAAACAATTACGAACCTGTTTGACTCGTTTTTTTAATATTTTTTTCAACGGCGTAGACGCCGTCTAGTCCTGAACCAGTTGAAGCCATTTTGTCAGGCCTAGCCCCCTCTAATTTCCAACACGTTAGTAACCTCCCTTTAACGAAGGCAGTGGGTCCGTGATGAATGTCACAATTGGGGCCAAACAACATTACATATTCTCTATTACGCTCTAAGCCTCACGCAACAGCTCATAGCTCATCAGCACGTATCAAAACAAATTCACTGTACAGTTCAGCCCTTGACACATACCATTCCTTGTTCTCATTAAAGTACCAAGTTTCCAGTGTTTTATGTAAGCACAATCTACATGACCCTTCATTTTTCTATCGTCTGCTAGACTTTCCCTCCCAAATGCCTGTGCCCTACCACATGGTCCAGGACACAAAATTCTCACCAGTCATGCCTGTTTCTGCTACCCTTGCTGACATATAGCATTGAACTAATTTATTGACCCAAATTTTCCAGGACAAAATCGTCTTTGTTACGGTTCCGTAACTCTAGCCACTGCCTTATGAATTCGCGCCAACGAAAATTTCACACCACAAACATGCAAATTCTTCTGATTACAAAATGCAAGAATAACCCAACTCTCTTATATGTTGAAAGATATCACATGCATGTCGATTAATTGTAAAAGATATCGTTTTTCTCTAGAAACTAAAACGATAACACTGTTTTTAAAACGACCACTGTGAATGATTGCACTGGAATGGTTACTTTATCATTTTTAAAAGCAATGCTATCTTTCTTTATAAATGCCATGTTCAGTTCTGAACAATCGACGCTTATTTGTGTATCATATATTATCAACTTATAATAGCATGGTAACAAAATTATGAACTTTTAACTTTTGGCTAGACAAAATATTGACATTGCAATGAGATCGCGCGTGATAGGTTACCTGAAAAAAAGAAGAATATTAACTGTCCATTTAAACTAGGCACCATATTCCTCAACATTATAGCGATCAGTTGAAAAAGATCAAAAGACAACTTTTTGTATGCTGGTGGTGTATGAAATCAAGGGGTATTTTCAGTCAGTCATCAATTAACGATTATTGTAAGTAACCATTTCTTATCCACCACCATCAAACTACAGAGGCATCCAAAAAATAAATAATTGAATACCTTACTTACCTTATTTTTCAAAATCTTCCTGTTCGTAGTTAGTTCAAATGCCAAAGAATGGTTTCCAACACATTGTTTCAAAATTGGAATTATAAATGATGAACAATAAGTGTTTATGCATCAAACTGCAAATCATGATCAAATCTCAAGTAAGGTCGTCTTCAGACTCACTACCGACACCCAATTTTTTGGCACACACCAATTTTTCCGTGGTAGTGCTAATTAAAATTTATAAGAATGATTTTTTTTTTTTTTTTTGCATCTATTCATTTGTTTTTACGAAACCATCTAGGCTTCTGATTGTGTGCAAAGCCCAGCAAGACTCAAAAACGCTTTTTACGAAATAAGTCACCATTTTTTGGAAATTAATTTGCACAACAAGTTTAAAGTATTAGGTCTCTGTTGCAAAATGTGCGTGCCATTTGAGCTGTTTGTTCACGCACATGTGTTTGTTTGTTTCAATTTTATACTTGTATACAGGCGTGGTACTGTGAATTTTATAAGTAACCCTGACCACACCAGCGGGTAGTGGTGGTGGTGGTGGTGGTGGTGGTGGTGGTGGTGGTGGTGGTGTGGTGGTGGTGGTGTGGTGGTGTTGTTGTTGTTGTTGTTGTGTGTTGTTTGTCTCTGAATATGCTGAGTGTTCTTTTGGCATAAAGGTAATCTGTTCATGAATATATATAGAAGTTATAAAAACCACTGGCTGTCTATACCTTGACCAGTTTGTACCTATGCAAATGTTAATGTACATAGGTTTTTTCTTTCATTCCTTAAAAGTAGGTGTTTACGTTTTTCTATAATAAACATCTGCATGAAATTCCTCAAGCAGTTACCATTATGTAAGTGTTCATGTTCCTCTCTCTCTCTCTCTCTCTCTGTATGGGTGTGTGTGTGCAAGACAAGTACGCCATCATGCCAAGACACATAACACACACACACACACATGCATACACTCATGCATGCTCATATGTATGCATATGCATATGAATACACACACACACACACACACACACACACACACACTCACACACACAGTGTGTGTGCGTGTGCGCATGCACAAATGCACACACGCACGCATGCACGCACATACACACACACACACACACACACACACACACACACAAAGTATACATGGACGCACTTACGAACTTTGATCTCAAGCAGAAGGAGAGTGCTGAATTCTAAGGGGGGAGAGAGAGAGAGAGGGGGGGGGGGGGGGGGGGGGGTATGACAGGAAACTAATAGGTGAGTAGAAGTATGTGTGTGTGAGTGAGGAAGGCGAGCCGTTCACCATTACTGTCACGCATGAACAGGAAAAAGCTCGTGTGACGTCTCTCTCTCTCTTTCTCCCTCTCTCTCTGTAAGAGAGAAGGAATGTGTGTGTGTGTGTGTGTGTGTGTGTGTGTGTGTGTGTGTGTGTGTGTGTGTGTGTGTGTGTGTGTGTGCGTGCATGCGTGGTGTGTGTGTGTGTGGTGTGTGTGTGTGTGTGTGTGTGTGTGTGTGTGTGTGTGTGTGTGTGAGTGAGTGAGTGAGTTATGTACATGGTGGCATATGCATGTATACACGTCCGTCTGTGGAGGAGTAGGTTGGATGTTTTGTACACCAGTCAAATTAAACATGCCTGTGTGTCTCTTTGCTTGTGTCTGTGAGAACACATTTCATTGTACACATACTTTTTTACCGTGTATCTATCTGCTGTTCATGTACAGTTCTCTGTCAGTGAGTATAGAGATTATACCTGAGGATCTCACTATACACCTTGACACTGTTGTCCACTTACTGATGTCAATGGTGCCAGCACTGACCGACCTGCGTCCAGGGAACAGCACGACATTGTAGCTGTACTGACCAGTGACCGTGGGCAGGGGCTGACCACTGATGGTGCATCCTGTCTGGTAATTGTCCTCTGTTAGCGCCACATCGACCTTCCATGATGGCTGCAACATCCAGCTGAACTTGATCCTACCCTTCATTTCAGCCGTCATGTTGGACACTTTCGTCTTTCATGGGAAATAAGTTGAAACTAACCGTTTCTAGATTTTTTGATACAAAACAAAAATGAGTGTGTAAGTTAAAGGACGAATCAAATCATCAAATCTGCGAATTAGACCAATTGTGATTCTGCTGCTTTTTCTCCTTCATGTTAGTGTCAACAATAAAAAAAAATATTCCACAGACTGTAGAAGAAAGGTTTTGACATATTCTCCAAAAACAGTAGGTTTGAGGACATCGTTAAAACATGGCACACACAGGTATCCCAAATAAAGTTTCAAAGAGAGACGTCCCCACCCACCCACAAAACCCCACCCACCCACCCTCTTTCTCTTATAGTCTGTAGATCCTGTTTTTCTGTTGTCCTGGAAACTACTTTTTCAGAGGGGAGGAGAATCAAATCATGTCAAGACGGAACAAACAACTAAAAATCAGCAAAACGCTGGTGGACATCACACTCTCCCCACGATAGAAAATGATGTTTTCCTTTCAAGCTGCCATTAATCTTAATTGAGATTTTGTTGACAGCCAACACTACATTCCACTGACACAACAAACAATTGGATTCCACTATGATAGCGGTGACAGAGAAAGCTGCTGTTTTCTACAACTCTAATGACTGACCCAGAGCTCAGCACAGTCAGAAATGGGAGCTGAAATTCCAGACTGAAAGGATCGTGAAGCCACAACATGAAAAACCACTGAATCGGACTTTTAGAAAGTGATTGGCAGATGAAAAAGAGCCTATGGAGGTCCATCTTGCATATATTTACGCTTAAAGCAAAACATGAAAAAAAAGATATTTTGCTCACGTGTGTAACCAAAATTAATTATATCTGTAATCATCCTATCCATCACACTGATCAGACATCGTCTCTCTCTAATGTGTGGTGTTGTTCTGTTTAATAAACACAGCACGTGCGTGTAAGCATGAATGGACAGCGACGAAACGAAGAGCAAACACAAAAATCATCTCCGCAAGATACAGTACACACTGATTTAATGTTGCTGGGCCTCTTTGCTCCCTTGTAGTGCTCTGAGTGCTGCTGTAGGAACTTTGCCATACACTCACAGCTCAGTGCTTCCTGTGCAATTTATAGAAATATGCAATCGTTTTTTACTCTGTCGTAACTTCTCTTATAATGTTCTGCCAATCTGCGCTGCAGATCTACATCTTCTGCAGTGAAACACTGGGCACTGTTGGTTTGATACACAGACGCCACAGCAAAGCTGATAAGTGGGACACAGAGACAGGATAAAAGTTCTGAACAGACGGAATTTCAAAAAGGCAAAAGACCAAAGGAAAAGAGTAAATTCCTATTGCAGGATTTCCAGAACCCATGGACACAATGTACTGAAAGAGCTCCAAGCTCCCCCACAGAGCAAACATGTAAAGAGCTCCAAGCATCTCCACAGAGCAAACATGTAAAGAGCTCCAAGCATCCCCACAGAGCAAACATGTAAACGAGCTCCAAGCTTCCCCACAGAGCAATCATGTAACGATCAGACAAAAAGGAAGGCAACACTGTGGGTTCTGCTTTGTGGGTGGTATCCATGCTGAACGGAAAGAGAAGGGTACCCACCAAGTCCTCCCTGGTCCATCGGCACTTAAATCTGCCCCGTGATGATTGAGCGCCCGGCTCCAGGGTACAGCTTCCACTCAACTCAAACCGTGATGACCCTGTGCCTGTCTGTATGAGACAGCTCCACTTACTGGAACTGAAACACACACACACACACACACACACACACACACACACACACACACACACACACACACACAGATAGTAACCGTGATGACCCTGTGCCTGTCTGTGCGAGACAGCTACCACTTACTGGAACTGAAAACACACACACACACACACACACACACACACACACACACACACACACACACACATTGATAGAAACCGTGATGACCCTGTGCCTGTCTGTGTGAGACAGCTGCCACTTACTGGAACTGAAACACACACACACCACACACACACACACACACACACACACACACACACACACACACACACACCAGAGAGAGACTCAGAGAGAGAGAGAGAGAGAGAGAGAGAGGAGACACAAAGAGAGAACAATTGATTACCTGTGCCTGTCAGTGTGAGGAAGCTACCACGTACTGGAACTAACACACACATGCTTAGTGAGACAGACAGACAGACCGAGACAGATAGAGAGAGACAGAGAGAGAGAGACAGAGAGAGACAGACAGATAAACCGTGAAGACCTTGTGTCTATGGAAGGCAGCTACCGCGTACTGGAAGTAACACACACACACACACACACACACACACACACACACACACACACACACACACACACACACACAATGAGGAGACAGAGAGGAAGAGAGAGAGAGAGAGAGAGAGGAGAGGAGAGAGAGAGAGAGAGAGAGAGAGAGAGAGAGAGACGGTGGGTCCCTCTGTGTCTATGGGAGGCAGCTAGCACTGGAAATATAGACAGACGGTGTACGTTGTGAGAGCATGGGGTGAGAATACTGCAGCGGGGAGAAAAAGGACGCAGAAGTCACACACACACACACACACACACACACAAACACACACACACAGACTGTGATGATCGTGTGCCTGTCTGTGTGAGGTAGCTACCACATACTGGAGAGAGAGAGAGAGAGAAAGAGAGAGAGAGAGAGGGAGGGAGGGAGGGAGGGGGAGTGAGAGATAGAGAGAGAACACCCAAACACACACACACACACACACACACACACACACACACACACACACACACAGAGAAATACAGAAAGACAGAGACAGAGATACAGACAGACAGACAAACAGACAGATAGACAGGACAGACAGACAGAGTTACACAAACAAATCCACTGACCCATGTAGTCCATCTGACAGCTATCCGAACTGCCGGAGCTGTCTCCGCACCTCAGAGTCCCAGCTGCAATAAACTCTGTAGTGGCCGCCTTTGTGGGATCGACGACCATCTTGCTCTGTGTGTTAGACATTCTGCTGACAGTGAAGGCCGCACTAGTTCCTTGCTGACAGTCACCACCATCACTTACAGCCGGACAAGATCCAACAGAGTTTGCAATGGAGTTATACACCAGTGTCCAGTCCACCTTTAGCCCACTTCCCAAACCTGAGCAGAAGAAGGTGTTGTCTGTCTCTTTCCCTGTTCCACCTCTAATGTCT
Source organism: Conus betulinus (assembly GCA_016801955.1). Taxonomy (NCBI): domain Eukaryota; kingdom Metazoa; phylum Mollusca; class Gastropoda; order Neogastropoda; family Conidae; genus Conus; species Conus betulinus. The sequence continues at coordinate 4,744 of JADBJO010026134.1, read as the reverse complement.
TGTCATTACCACACGGGGACAGTGTCACACTGCACACAGGGGAGAAAAACTCTGACCAAGGGGAAAGGGAATCCAGGTGCACCACACCCTCACCTGGGAAGTCCAACAAACCCCAGGTTGTGGTGGGAGTCTTGCTCAAGGCAGGGTTCATGTTTTTGTTTTCTCCGCTGAATCAGACGTGGTGGTCAGGGTGCTCGTCTTTCAGACAAAACGGTCAATCGAGGTTCTCTGTGCAGAATTCAGTCAGCAGAGGTTAAACAACCCATGGCAACAAAGCAGTTCTCATGTGCAAAATGTGTCAAAATGCATTGTAATCAATGAAAGCCCCCATACTTAAGAAAAATTACCAGGTAACCCCAAAGAAGAAAAATTATCAAGTGGCCCCATAAATAAAAGAAATAATCAAGTGGCCCCATGAAGAAGAGAAATTACAAGGTGGCCTAATAAAAAAAAGAAATTACAGGGTGGCCTCATATATGAACGAAATTACCAAGTGGCCCCATAAATAACAGGATTACCAAGTGGCCCAATAAATAAGAGAAATTACCAGACAGCCTCATAAATAAAAGAAATTACCAGGTGGTCCCATAAATATGAGAAATTACCAGGTAGCCCCTTACATAAAAAATGACCAGATGGTCCCATAAATTACCAGGTGGCCCCATAAGTAAAAGAAATGAGCAGGTGGTTCCATAAATAAAGAGAAATTACCAGTTGGCCCATAAGTAAAAGAAATTACCAGGTGGTCCCATAAATATGACTCTTTATGAGAATTACCAGGTAGCCCCATACATAAAAGAAATGACCAGGTGGTCTCATAATTAGAGAAATGACCAGGTGGCCCAATACATAAAAGAAATGACCAGGTGGCCCCCTAAAAATAAGAGAAATGACCAGGTGGCCCCCATAAATGAGAGAAATGACCAGGTGGCCCCATACATAAAAGAAATGACCAGGTGCCCCCATAAATGAGAGAAATGACCAGGTGGCCCCATAAATGAGAGAAATGACCAGGTGGCCCCATACATAAAAGAAATGACCAGGTGGCCCCATAAATGAGAGAAATGACCAGGTAGCCCCATAAATGAGAGAATGGACCAGGTAGCCCCATAAATGAGAGAAATGACCAGGTGGCCCCATAAATGAGAGAAATGACCAGGGTAGCCCCATAAATGAGAGAAATGACCAGGTAGCCCCATAAATGAGAGAAATGACCAGGTGGCCCCCATAAATGAGAGAAATGACCAGGTGGCCCCCCATAAATGAGAGAAATGACCAGGTGGCCCCCATACATAAAAGAAATGACCAGGTGGCCCCATAAATGAGAGAAATGACCAGGTGGCCCCATAAATGAGAGAAATGACCAGGTGGCCCCATACATAAAAGAAATGACCAGGTGGCCCCATAAATAAGAGAAATTACCAGGTGGCCCCATAAATGAGAGAAATGACCAGGTGGCCCCATAAATGAGAGAAATGACCAGGTGGCCCCATAAATAAGAGAAATGACCAGGTGGCCCCATAAATGAGGTGGCCCCAGAAAGAGACCAGGTGGCCCCATAAAATGAGAGAAATGACCAGGTGGCCCCATAAAATGACCAGATGGCCCCATAAATAAGAGAAATGACCAGATGGCCCCACGAATATGCATGGCAATGGTTTCTCTGTAGGTAGAGTAGCTCACATTTCACAGACAGTTGTAATGATGAAATTCCGCGGTGCAAATTGCGTTTCATTAACAAGAAAAAGTGTGTTACTACTGGATGTGTTCGTATTGTTTCCTCATCCAGTCGTGCTCGCGCAACCACATGTACTCACACACACACACACACACACACACACACACACACACACACACACAGATGCTGAACATTCTGAAAATACTGATACATAGATATATAGACAGACAGACAGGTAGATAGATAGACAGCTACACAGATACTTGTGAGTACGTGTACACAATAGATAAACTGACAAGTAGATTAAACAGATAGATAAATAGATAGATGGATGGATTGATAGATAGAGCAAGATATTGCATTAAGCCTATACCACAACATATAACCCGATAAAAAGGTCTTGACGGGGCCCGATTTTCAAAAAAGGGGGTAGTAGTTTGAAATAAATAAATAAATAAACATTTCTACCCTTGCGCCAACAGGGATTCACGCTGAATGAAGTTCTCACACACACATTTCTACCCTTGCGCCAACAGGGATTCACGCTGAATGAAGCTGTCACACACACACGCGGAGCACGAAGGGACAGTAGGCGGGCAGGGGGTAGACAATGGGAGCGGGATGATGACTGACGGGAGCGGGACAACGGGGCAGAAAGACAAAGGCGGGCTGCAAACTTACACAGTGAGAGACTGAAGAGGAAACACAGGAGCGCCTTGCAGCCATGGATTCACGCTGAATGACGTTGTCACACACAAATGAAGTCTTGGAAAAAAAAAATCAATGACGTAATTACTAACAATGACGTATCAATGGAGCAGAAAGAGACACGCTCCAGAAGGAAATACAAGAAATGTAGTCTATCCAGCCGCTTTGAAGTAGACAATTGGCACAAACAAAGCGAACAGGGCTTGCTGTGCCTCTTGCCAGCCACTTGCTGTGCCGCCTGCCATATCACTTGCTTGGACGCTTGCTGGACGGCTTAAAAGACCACTTTCTGGGACGCTTAAAAGACCACGTGCTGGGCTGCTTTATGAGACTAGAGCGGGGAGAATGGGGCGGGAGCGGGTACAAGCTACACCAACGCGGGTAAGCTAGTATATATATATATATATATATATATACGCGCGCGTGCGTGCGTGCTTGCGTGTGTGTGTGTGTGTGCGCGCGCAAACAATAAACGTACACACGCAAGATCACATGAACGCATACTGACTGACTGAAACCAATTATTGTCAGATTAACCCATGGTTGTACGGACATTTAAGAAAACATTTTGAACAGAATGTCAACATTTTTCATTTAAAGAAAAAAGGAACATAATTTACAACACACACACACACACACACCACACACACACACACACACACACTAAGGACCCGTATCTACTGATATCCAGAAACATCAGTTCTATGTGACCACATGTATATCCAATACACGGAAGTCAACGATCATCAGAGTATGGAAGTGGCTGACATATTACTCGTAAGAGTAGAACAGCTAATGGGAGTACATGGATTGGGGAAGAGGGAGGAAGGGAGTGAGCGGAGGGAATGAAAAAAGCCTTGCTCTACGTGCAAATTAGTCGCTGACCCATACTGATATTTTATACGCCTAGAATAAAATTTTTAACATTTAAAACATTCACAAATCGGTAGGGAAAAAAAAAAAAAGTTGATGGGAGAGAGAGGTGATGTGGTGGGAGTGTGGGGTGGTGGAGGAGTTGAAAATTATCTTCCAAGTGGATGAGATTTAATAAGATAAACGCGCCAAACATTGCCAGACTCCATCCATTCTCATAACAGGGACTGAAAACACTAGACATAGTCAGCGAAAGGTTAAAGGACTTGATCTTATCATGAAGAGGCTGAGAGTGAGTTCTTGTACTAGTAGAGTCAAATTTAAAAAAAAAAAAAAAAGGGGATATCAAGAATCTAACCACATGCACAAGCAGATGCCGGTTTTTAAACATCTGCCTGACTATCCATTAACCCGCAGCCTATGTACAAGGTTTCGGTTGGGATAGGCCCTGGGGGATTACAATATTTTCTTGTTGGTTTAGTCCATATCCCATCTGTGCTTCCGAACTGAATCTTCAACGTATTTTTCTGTCTCATGTTCCAGATTGAACATGTGAGAATGTGAATAGCTTCAGATGAACAAAGAGGGACATCACAATTCAAAACATCCGATGTATTTTTGGCAGCTTCCTTTGCATAAAAATCACTTAGGTCATTGCCCCGTAAACTGGAATGCCCTGGAACCCATAACAAAGTTATACCATTACCCCACGTTAATAACTGATGAATTAGAAACAAGATCTCACGTACCGGGTCTGAACGACTGGACTTCGATTGACAATGTAGAGCCGTAAGCGCGGAGTCCGACAATATAAGTATCTGTCTATGTATAACAGGCATGTCAAGTATGAAATCCAATGCTTTCGAACTGGCAAATAACTCTGCTGTAAATATAGAACATCCTTTTGTAATATGGAATTTCTTTCAAAAGCTAATCGCTGGTATTACAAAGAAAGCCCCAAGATCGGAAGATTCTAAAACAGAACTCAACCATCCGTGAAAATGAGTAGATAGGAATCGTATTTCCTATCTATCAAGTCTTTGACATAGGAGGATAGAAACAGAGCATTATCGTCTTTAAGACCTCCGTAAGCGTAGATGAATTCAGTCTGCTCTGACAACGAAAGAGGGTGTGAACAACATAGAACAGCGGCAATATCATCAAGAGACAGGTTACAGTTCTGAAACAATGAGGAAATATAACCACCTAAGGACATACACAACGCTTTGTTACGGATCTCTCTTGAAATATAGGTAGGCTACTTCCATCCAGTTATGTCATTACTGAATTGGGATGGTTCTAGCTAGCTCTCACTGTAAAATTACAGGCGCAACTTAGCCTGTGTTTCATTTAAGGGCAACACACCAGTCTCCTTGTACGTCAAATCAATTGAAGCCCATCGGGGAAGTCCAAATGCGATTTTATAAGCTAGCGAGTCAATATTGTTTAGCTTGTGTAAGTCTGTCTTTGCAGCTGTAGAAAAAA
>JADBJO010026133.1:7500-15000 GCA_016801955.1 Conus betulinus | reverse complement strand
GAAACAGAAGTTACTGGTAAGCTGTAGTTTAACTTCAAATTATTTAGAGCACAGAGTTGGGATGGTCCATTCACGTACCTCCCCTGACAGTTCTAATTGTCTGAAGTCCACCCTAAACCATTCTTTCATTCACAAAAGGCCAGTTGCATTTTAAACTCGCTATGTTTCCACGTACGACAGCTCATATGAATGGTCTTTCCAACACTATGTTCTATATAATCGAAATAAAACAGCAGCTAACAGGCACGTTTTGTGTTTACTTTCTTGATTAAATTGACTATTAGCAGGGGATGTCTTGTTGGTTAACCAGCATATGCTGATGTTTGTATTAAAGAAGTCAACGGTTACATGCCCTTGTAACCGATTGAAGGTAAGAAATATTACTTTTCACATGGCAGCTGTATAGAGTTCACAAATTGATGTTTTATAGACTATGCTAGATAATACACAGTGAACCAGACGTAAAGCTGGACACAAAAAGAGAGAGAGAGAGAGAGAGAGAGAGAGAGAGAGAGAGAGAGAGAGAGAGAGATTTTCTCTTTTCAGTCAGACGATCAGGGGAGGGAAGTCGCGAAGTTAACCGAGGGAGTATTGACGTCACCGGGCAGCAGTCTGTGCTGACGCACACTATGAGAAACGTGCGATGTGAGAACAGTGCCGTTTACACCTGCACAGCTGATAACGGTGTGGCCAAAGCGGTGTTCTCCACGGCTACACTGCGAGTCCTGTGTAAGTCGGGAATGATGAAGCTTGATATTTATGTCTGCGTTAAGTCTTTCCAACAATACTGTCTCTATAAGTCATTGCATAATTTTTGTACAGAAAACGAACTGCATGTAATATTTTTTCCTCTTAGCAGTAGCAAAGGAATCTGCATTGCATTTGACATCGTGATACCGTCTTCTGTTGAAAGTTTCAAACCCCGGATTTAAACCCTTGTCTACTCCTTTACTAACCCACCATCTTTTAACCAGTCTCAATGCCCTGTGCAGGTCCAATCTGATTCCTCATCACCCTCCCTTTTCTACTCATTACCTGACCCCATATCGCTTGATGTTGTTCTCCTGGGTAGCCATGGCTTCCCTGAATCACGACTGAAACCCTCAGAGCCATCAGAAGAATGATGGCAGACATTTAAAGAAAAACAAAGAAAGAAGCGAAGAAGACAGTAAATTACGTCGGAAGAGAATATATGAACAGGGCTGCACACATATAACGCAAACATAGATAATAAATCGTACACCCAGAAGTTTTTTTCTTCTTTAGGTACGGTTGAATACTCTGCGCTCATTTTTTAAAATGCTTTTGGTGTCTTTTGTAAGTGGTCATGGTTGCGTACAACAATTTGACGTGGCAGGTGAGTGTGAATGTTTTCTTTCCCACATCATCTACGATGTGAGTCAAAGTGTTTTTAAAGCCGAGTTTCACCGTTCACTTGTCGATTAAAAATGAGGGTCGTGGTGGTTTCGTTGGTTCATATACACGAAAACAATGTGTAGAAAATTTATTTCCTTCTGCAAACCGTCTCAAAGAATAGTCAGAGTCTATGTCTCTTTTTCTTTTTTTTTTTTTTTTTCTACGAGTTAGTTTTCCCAGGTCAGCTGACGATGATGTAGCACGGGTAACTCCAAGAAATTGACAGAAGCAGACTGCGGTTACTCCATGACAGCTGTTCTACACAGAAATGTGACACAGAACTGATTAAACTAAAGTAATTTTTGGAATTGGGAAAATTCAGTCTAGAAAATTCTTTGTACCCAAAGTCTTTATCACCTTATGAGGAATGAAGTTAAAAGTAGCTGAGCAGTCGTTAAAAAAGATTCCTCTAAAGTTTTGCTCAAGTATTGGGATCTTTTTGTTTACAAATGCAGTTGTTGTAAAACATTCGTAGTCTGTGATTTAACTTTCAAACGTAGCCTTTCCTCTTTCCCAATCCCCCGTTTATGAAAACCGTCTCTTCTCTCAAATTTTTTTTTCTGATTTGAGTTTTCTTTCCAGTGTGATGGCCTGATTTTTTGTTTATAACACAATGCACATAGCCCTACTAAAGATATATGCAGATTCATTATATTCATCTGAGTCACAATCTGAGTTCATATATTCAAGAGAAAATGTCATCTGTCTGTACAGTCTGTTTGATTAGAGACAGTAAGAAGGTCAAGGACAGGCATCCGACGTTACAGAATTTGTACCAAACTGGGCTGTCTTCCACTCTGAGCAGAATAGAGAAGGAGGGAGGGGAGGGGAGAGGAGGGAGGGGAGGGGGGTAAATTTCAAGATATTGCAGACGAGAGACGTACAGCGATTTCAAGTGGATAACTATGAATTGAGACCAATGGCAAACACACAGACCCAGGCTTGGGTAGACCAGCACATGTGACGCTGGAAGAGGACGCCAAATTTCGTTATCATCATAGAAACAATCGTTGAGAACTCTGAAAATAAATCCTGACTTCAACGATAAAAACGTATGGATTTTTCTATGTGTGGTGTGTTTTTAGTGCAGGTAGAGTGTTCAAGAGTGTTATCAGGGGAAAGTATATCTGTGAAGTAAAGAGGAAGAACCACCTGAGATAGTGACTGGATTTTAGACACAGGATGACACTCATTCAGTGAAACAGAACGATGTTAAGCTATATAAGTCAGATTGAACTGGGTACTCAAATAAATATGTATGCCAGGAGACGTAACGAAGACCAAAAACGTTTTAACAATGGCGGGCCTCAGTAGAACAAGATCTATGTTCTAGCATGGGGCTCCGTTTCTTTTTCAAAAAACACGGACTTTATATATATATATATATATATATATATATATATATATATATATATATATATATATATATATGTGTGTGTGTGTGTGTGTGTGTGTGTGTGTGTGTGTGTGTGTGTGTGTGTGTAAGTGTGCACGCGCGCATGTGTGTGTATGTGTGTGTGTGTGTATGCATAGTCAGCTTACATGATTCATCTACATGCACAAACTAGGTGAAATGCGGATAGCCGGCGACAGCTTTGAATCCCAGGAGGACGGGGTGCCAGTGCTGGATGCCAGCGAAGGAGAGGGACAACTTCACTTTCAGGTCCTCACCACAGAAACTCCACGCACCGCCAGCTTCCTCTTTCTGGGATCCGACCGCACGGGCCCTGGCTATCCTCCCACACTGGGACTTCTCAGGTCAGACAGGATGTCCACTTTCGACTTTCATCCATCTTAATGGCCCCAGCAATCCACAGGGACAGTCAATGTCAAGTCTGAGGCAAGCCATGATGAGAACATGACTGCTACCGAGACACTTCAGTGGTAGTGGTGCCTGTTCCGATCCAACATACACAGGACGACAATAATTGCTTAATTGCTTAGTTGCGGAGTCGGGCGTGAGTGACCTCTCCCTCCGGAGGGCGCCACTAAATCTGTCCAAAGACAGCCCTCATGAATTTGCCGATACCGCTGCTATGCTATGGATTTCCATTCGGTCTGAGACTACATGACAGGGCTGCACTCAGTGTTTTCACCTTCAACTGTGAACAGTGTTTCATTGTCCTCAGAATGACTTGTGAACAGTGCTTCATTGTCCTCAGAATGATTTGTGAACCAGTGTTTCTTTGTCCTCAGATTGACTTGTGACCAGTGTTTCATTGTCCTCAGATTGACTTGTGACCAGTGTTTCTTTGTCCTCAGATTGACTTGTGACCAGATTATGACTTTTGCTCTCAGAATGACTTGCAGAGATGTTTCATGTTGTCATGCGAACAGACAAGTGTTACTTTGTTCTCAGAATGACTTGTGAACAGACAAGTGTTTGTTTGTTCATGTTGTCCTGCGAACAGACACGTGTTTTTGCTTGTTCTCAGAATGATTGTGAACAGACAAGCGTTTGTTTGTCCTGAGAGAGGCTTGTGTGACACGGCACGTGTTCGCTTGTTCCCAGAATGATCTTTGAAACAGACCAGTATTCATTTGTCCTTAGAATGGCTTGTGAACAGATAAGTATTTATTTGTCCCCAGAATGAGCTTTGAACAGACAAGTGTTTAATTGTCCTTTAGAATGACCTGTGAACAGAAAGTGTTTGTTTTGTCTTCAGTGTGAACTGTGAACAGACGACCTTGGCCTACAAGTCCAGCTGCGTTGTCAAGGTTACCAATGTGACGCAGGACTGGGCTGGGTATTACAGCGTCACCTTGGCAACCAAGACGCACGATTGTCTCCTTTACCTTCCGCCTTCAGTTCCGAAGTGAGACACTCGCAGAAAACGCAAGCACTCAGACACACATGCTCACGTCTACATTCACACATACACACAAAGGTAAATAAACACGTATATATACACACTACATTTACACATGCACGCACTCACATACAAACATCACACGCACGCACATACGCAACGCCCCACCCCCCCCCCCGCCCCCCCCCTCCCCAAGAACCCCCCCCACACACTCACACACACCACACACACACACACACACACACACACACACACACACACACACACACACACACACACACACACACACACACACACACACACACACACACACACACACACACACACACACACACACATACACAGAGTACACAGTAGTTGTAGAGTAGCAGTAGTAGCAGCAGCAGCAGCAGTAGTAGTAGTAGTAGTAGTAGTAGTAGTAGTAGTAGTAGTAGTGCCGGTGGACAGTATCAATCATATGAAACATATGATGGGATACGGAAAGGGGGGGTAATTTGACTTCACTCTCGCAAGTTGGAGTTATTTTGGGGAAAGGAGGGTGTGGGCTTTCGTGTTTTTTTTTTTTTTTTTATCTCCGTGGAGGGGTGGGGTGGGAACCAAAAAAAACAAACAAAAAAACAAACAAAAAAAAACAAAACACAACAACAAACCAAAACTGAACATAATTCTTCCTCCAAAAAGTCCGTAATGAATTTTAAATTTTATTAAAGCTAAAATTAATTCTTCCAAATTAGTGGGGAAAGCCCACACGAAAAATCTGCGGAACTGTTGGTTTGGAAGAGCGAAGACAGTATCTTTGCATGCTGGAAGGTGGTTTAGCATATTGGTTGGAGTTCCTACCACATGAAGGCAGTATTTAGACGTACTGCATACACGAAAAATACTACCTTGGTGTTCAGAGCGCGCGCTGTGAGAATTAGGGCAGTACTTTGGGCATGGTAGTGTTTATGGCGTGTTTATACAGGCATAATTCAATCCACTGTCAATCCCGATAAACTTGCCTGTTCGATGACCGAAGATGTTTGGTTTCGACGCCTAAAGCAAGATGATGGAAGAGAGTTGGGGATACAGTGTTCAGTGATTTATGCTGAACATGTTTCTGGTGTGTGTGTGTGTGTGTGTGATCTCCATTTCAGAAGAACCATCAGATGCTGGACCTGACACAAGCAGTAGAAGACAGTGGTTAGAGGCCTTTGGGACTGGTCTGGGTGTAGGGCTGGCCGTTTTGCTGGTGCACAACTTTATATTCATGTGTGTGTCTGTGGAGAAGACGGTGGAGGATGCCTTGTGCTGGTTTGTACACACACACACACACACACACACACACACACACACACACACACACACACACACACACACACACACACACACACTTTTACACGATAGATCGATCGATATTTAGACAGACAGATGGGTAGATCGACAGACACACACACCCACATCCACGCGCACGCGCGCGCGCACACACACATATGTATATATGTATGTATATGAATGATACTTAGATAGAGGTGTGTGTGTGCGCGCGCGAGCGAGCGCCGTGTGTGTGTGTGTGTGTGTGTGTGTGTGTGTGTGTGTGCGTGCGTGTGTGTGTGTGTGTGTGTGCAATCATCCCTAAGCTTACGAGGTCTGTACGTACCTCAGACAAAACAGAGAGATACATCACTGGTAATACGAGGTATACAGCACTGGTTAATCTTTGTTTATGGTGTCATGGATCACTTCCAGCATTCTCCCTGCGTTTATCGCTTCAATTTGCCCACACATCTAGTGCTTGCCATTGACAGACAGCATATATGTAGCAACACCATACAGGGCCTAAGCAATACTCTGTGCTGTCATTGTTTTTTGTAGTTTCATTCTTAATTCAAATTAAGTGGATTCAGATTCTTAAGATAAAATTCATATCGCTTACACACGCAGATGTTACGTTTAATGGTCTCATTTTTGTAAGGAAATTTTACAATAAATAAATGAATAAATGTGATACAATGAAACTGAACGTGATCCTTAACAAAAATGGCCACACGTTTTATATATATTAATGATTAATGATGGCAACATAATTTTTCATTTCAGTTCCAATATACCCGTTGTAAGTAAAAATCATTGATAAACAAGCTGTTTTGTTCAACGCTTTCTACCGAGAGAGAGAGAGAGAGAGAGAGAGAGAGAGAGAGAGAGAGAGAGAGAGAGAGAGAGAGAGAGAGAGAGAGGAAATGAAATGAAATGAAATGAAATTCAGGATAGACCACGGCCCCTTCTGAAGGTGGATTACATTAAAAAAACATAGCATAGTAAGTATAACAACTACAACAAAATCACAGTATACAAGTACCTGAAGTTCCCCGGAATCTTTGTACTTGGTCAACAGAAAATACTTTACACCATACTTACATAAGATACTACGGGAAAATCCGTAGTGAACTTCTGTTGTTTTTTCTTGACATGATGTGTTGCACGTTCGAAGAGAGAGAGAGAGAGAGAGAGAGAGAGAGAGAGAGAGAGAGAGAGAGAGAGAGAGAGAGAGAGAGCTAGCTAATACTATTGATTGTTGTTCTTCTGAAACAGCATCCTACCACGGACCGGCTGAAACGTAAGTTGAGGTGCCTTTCGCATCGTTAGTATCCATGAAACGATGACTTAATCTTTACTGTTAGGCGGTTCGGTAAGGTTGGTTGTTTGTAATAGATGAATATGCAGAGAGAGAGAGAGAGAGAGGAGAGAGAGAGAGAGAGAGAGAGAGGAGAGAGAGAGAGAGAGAGAGAGAGAGAGAGAGAAGGGCATAAATTCAACGTACATAGAGCTATGATCCAAAGTGAAAGCTATTACAACCTACGGTACAAGTCTTAATTCATATACAAAGGAGTAGACAGTGACAGCTTACAGTTGTACATCGATAGTTTTTCTTTGTACATGCTTTGTTCATAACATAGATTATGTGATATTCCTGATATCCCCCCCCCCCCCCCCCCCCCCCCCTCTTCAGTGGACTAGTTGTAAAGAAGATAAACAGACATGAAAGATGTAGTTGCAAAATGAGGCGACTGTGGGCAGAATCTAAACAAATTAAATGTAATTAATAAACATGAAAGGTTTGGTGACGTTTTCGAAGATTGCTGCAAACATCAAAGGGGGCGCAAACACTGACTCCCTGTATTGCAGTTTTCTAGCAGACGGCACACCCGGAAACAAAGTGACTATTTGAATTATGGCCCTTTCAGAGAAAGTCTAGAAAGCCATGCAAAAGTTCATGAGGCAGCGTTACGTGTAA
>JADBJO010026132.1:0-22878 GCA_016801955.1 Conus betulinus | reverse complement strand
GAGGAGCGGAGAGGGGAGAGGGACAAGGGAAAAGAGGGTAGGGGATGTTCAAATCCACACTTTTCGTCTGTTGTCTCCCAAATCTGGAGTAGTGGCTCATCAACATATCTGGCATATCAAGAAACCAATCACGTCCATCGAAAGCTCAAAGTGCTTGCTTCCCAGCTGAGTGACTGGTTCAAATCTGGCAGTTGTTAAAGAACCAATCAATTTTGTCCTGGACAGCCACATTAGTTGTTTTTCTGATTTGACCATAAAAACATACAAACAAAACAAAACAACCTGACAATACCGCAAAGCGAAAGCAGCATCAGGATTTGAAATTGTGGATGTTGGGAAAAGGTGAGGGGCGATGGGGGGAACAGAAGGGGAAGTAGAGGGGGCCCATAAAGGAAGGGAGGTGATGAGGATAGGGGGATGGTGAGAAGGGGGGGAGGGGGATGGAGAGGATTACAAAAACAAGGTGGAGGGTGGAAAGGGGACAGGGGAAGGGGAGTATGGGGGACAGGAAAAGTGGAGGCGTGGTGGAGGAAGGGTAAGAGAGGGACAACGGGGCCAGGAGGTGATAAAAGGGGTGGGGAAAGAAGATCTCCTGATACATGCATGCATACTCTGACCCAAGCTTACATAAACATATGTACACAGTTTATTTTGTCTCTAGAGCCTGTTGTACATAATATGTAACAGGCTTTTCTGGCAACCTGTCAGTTTTCAGTCTTCCATTATTTTTTTTCCGTTAGCAGATACATAAAACTGCAGAGCTTTTAAAGATGGGATATCTATTTGTTCCTTCATACTCTAGCTTCTACACCCCAAAACTGTTTTAAACCTATAACATGAACTGACTCGTAGTGTATAACAGCTTCCTTTTCTAAAAACCCCTCACTCAGAGCCACACTGCACGAAAGAATGTGTCTATGCATCAAAAATGTTGATAGAAACGTCCAAGAAATAAATATTGTAATTCTGTACAAATAGTTTCTTCACCATATGTAATACTATCTTTTTGGCTCTACTTGAAAGGTCTCTGCATACAGACCTTAAAATCAAGCGCGAGCAGAGAAAATAATTCCAAGGTATGTGTATACATTTACATCAGAGAACCATCACTGAGCCATCCCTCCCGAGGTAACTAATATCCTCCTTTTCTGACAATCATTTCACATTTATCAAAACCAACCTTTTATTCTAGTTTATTAACTGAGTTTTAAACTGTTCAATCATCTCTGCAGACCAACCACAGTCTCCAAAAGAAAAGATAGATCACCAGCTAACTATGAAATAAAAAGTTCCAGTAAATCACATATAAATCTAGCACAATGCTGCCATTTTTCTATTATTTATGAGAACAAGAAGGGGCTGCAGACATCCCCTTCACATCCTTTGTGCACATTATTACATTTAGTTAACTTACTGCCATTTCTTATTCTTGTTTCAATTGCATTATACATACTATGAAGACATTTGAACAGTTCTCCTCTCATACATTATTAATCAAAAGTAGGCCGCAGTAAGTTATGGTTGAAGGAATCAAATGACTTTTCAAAATCAAGAAATGCTACGTATTATTAAGAGTTAAATGAAAATTGTTTCTGAATTACAGTGAGATGGGTGTACAGTTACCTGTCAAATGTCCAGGTTTAAATCCAGCATGGTATTCATCATTCAATTTATTTTGTTTTATATATTCCTAGAGTCTTTGATGACAGCTCTAAATACCATGCTACTTATATCAGGAAGCAATATACCATGGAAATTATTCACATTGTTAACGTCATATCTTTAATACAGTGGAAGAGTTATAGACTCACACAGAGTCAGAAAAAACACCCTTATCAAGCATTAAATTCAAATGGCATAACAAATGAGCAGCAATGTGCCTGTTTTGACTTGCATGTCATTAACATCAAACCCACAATGGCAAATATCTTAGACATACCATTCCTTGTTTGTTTGTTTGTTTAGCACATAAGGGGTGCATCAACAATGAGAATTCCCAGGCAGATAGCCTATCATGCCATTCTTGCACTAAGTTCTGGGAAATGGAAAGAAAAGACCGACACTAGCACATTCTCAGAGGTTCACAAAAAACACAGTAAGACACACATTTTTTTTTTCTCTCCCTCTCCATCCTGCCGACCCTACACACACACACAAACACGACTATCCTTAACCAGTACATGTGTGCTAGCTATTACAAAACAGCCTTCCTTCCCTGTTCCTACAGTTGCTGATTCCTTCTACACTGTTAGTAAGCTCTCTCAGGGTTCAATCACACCCTTCCACCCACCACTCTCTGTCTGTCTGTCTGTCTCTATAGGCCTATGTGTCTATCTCTTGACAGCCTGTCTTTCTCTCACTCTGTGTTTAGTTCTTTGGCTTACATCTGTTCACTAAAAGTGATAGTGTGTGTGTGTGTGTGTGTGTGTGTGTGTGTGTGTGTGTGTGTGTGTGTGTGCGTGTGTGCGTGCATATGTGTGCTGTGTGTGTATGTGTTTGTTCATATGTGTTAGTGTGTGTGGGCATGTGCATGTGCATTAGGCATAGGTTGCCTACCCTTTTGTCCCACTCATTTATTTCCCCTTAATTTGCTGAAGCTTTTGCATTTAGTCATTACTAGAGGGCTGCGACCTCATTTGACCTGCAAGAAGAGTTCATTGGGGGACACACCCCAACTGGTGACATTCAGTTCAAACACAGTTGAGTGTGAGCTGCTCGAGAGTCAAGTACCCCATCTCCCCAGCTGTCACCTTCAAGCAGGTTCAGGTGAGCTTGTACATGTGAGGAATGACTTTCAGAATATGAAAATTCAAAATTTACACTTTATTTTTATATTTTCCATCCCTTCTTCTCCAAATGTCAAAATCATTTATCATTAGAAAAATTGTTTCTCTTTATAACAATTGAGTTTCAGATCCTATATGTTCGAAAGCATTCTTCAGTGTAACCCTTACGTAGACAGATTACATTGTAATATCCATCAGGATAGACTTCGACTTCCTGAGTCCCCGGATGACAATTATCATTCTGAGACCATTCTCCTGAACTCCTGTAACTGAACGAGAGTGAAGACTGGATTTTTTTCCTTTTTTTTTTTTTTTTAAATTGCATGTGGAATTGGTGCTGTCAAACTGCTGTTTTGTGTCCTGCTGTCTACCAAGTGGGTGATACTTCGTGAAATTTCTGTTTGTATTCGCTCTCTTGCCTCCAAGATTGCTTTATCCTTGGATGCAGGAATACACCCAGACAGCCTGTGGCACAGCACTCTCTCTCTCTCCTTTATTCTCCCTCTCTCCTCTCTCTCTCTTCTCTCTCTCTCTCTGTGTTTCTCTCGTGCTGTTTGTAACAACTGAAAATGAAGATTACAAAACAAAAGCTGAAAACACTCTGCGTTATTATGACAAGCACACAGCGCAGGGCACTGTGTGTTATCTGGAAACTACACTTAAACATGGCTTGTTTGGTACAGCGCTTAAAAGCCAATGGCACCAAAGGCCGATAACAATGGCGCTTCAGTGGATGATGGGGAGTCCAACGCTGAGCAAGTTGCCACAGGTCACTTTGCATAGTCTAGGGCGTATGTCAACAGTGAGGATAGCAAAAGAGGGGAGGGGTGAAGGAGGTGGGCAAAGGGCAACTGGGAGGAGGATGGGAGGAGGGAAACAGAAAAGATTCAGATTGAGAGGGAAGGGGGGAAAGTGAGGAGGAGAGGGACAGGATGGGAGAAAGGTGTGTGCGGGGGGGTGGTGGGGGGGGGGGGGGGGAAAGGTGAGGAGGAGAAGGGGGTGAGGTAGTGTGAGGAGAAGACAGCAGAAGTGAAGGAGCAGAAGAAGGGGGAGAGACAGGAGAGGGGGACGAGGGGACATAGAGGGGAAGGGAGGAGACACAGTGATGGAGGGAGGAAGGGGAGGGGGGGGAGAGGGCACAGGAGAAGGGGGTGACCAGAAGGGGTGCAGCAAATATTGCGACTCCGCAACTGTGTGTATGTGAGTGTGATATGAGTGTGTGTGTGCAAGTGTGTGTGCAAGTGTATGCGCATGTGTACATGTAATGTATGCATATACATGTACTTATGTAACTGTGTGCATGGGCAGAACACAGGGTATGTCTAGCATGTCTCTACATCATACTATCACAAATGAGCACAAAAGTTACCTTTGACTTCGGCGAGATGGGCATTGAAGTCAGCTCTAAATTTTTCAGCTTTTCCCCTTTCGTCATTCTCTCGTCCTCGATGAGAAGAAAGTGAGTAAGGTGGCAGTTCAGGGGCAGACGACAATCTGACCTCTCTGTGTCCTGTCCACTCTGTCCCCCTGCTTCTACATGGTGCAGCTCTTTACCCTTCAGCACACACACACACACACACACACACACACACACACACACACACACACACACGCACAGAGTTTGGGTACCATTGAGCACACTCTGACATATTCTATTTGCCTTGCTGCTTCTCTGTCATTCTCTCTGTCTTTATATCTTGTATTTTGCAATATACCAAAAAATACACAAATAATATCTGTATTGATTTCTCTCTCTCTCACTCTCTGTCTTTTATCTTTGCGTTCTTCACACACACACACACACACACACAATCATATACACATATTACACTGCAATTATGCACATATCCATAAGCACACGAGCCCACACCAACGCATGCATGGTGTGCAAACACACACACACACACACACACACACACATTCTCTCTCATTCACACAAACACACACACCTCATCTTGCTGGAGAAAGTGCAAGTCGGATACATCTTGTAAAGGGGCAATACCCAAAGCCACACCCTTCCGTTTGGCATAGGAGCTTATTCCCTGATACCTGTCCTCACAGTACTGGATCGCCTCTCCTACTACATTCACCAGTGGGGTCATGACCCCTTCCGTGACCACCCAAGTATCTGGTGACAGAATCGAAACCCATGTCAACCTAATGTAACCACTCTCAACTTCAAAAGTCATCACAGCTCAAAGTGCA
This sequence comes from Conus betulinus, assembly GCA_016801955.1. Classification (NCBI taxonomy): domain Eukaryota; kingdom Metazoa; phylum Mollusca; class Gastropoda; order Neogastropoda; family Conidae; genus Conus; species Conus betulinus. Next base: position 17,887 of record JADBJO010026132.1, on the reverse strand, counting down.
CTTGATATCCTTTCTCGCTCCCAATGTGTACAAGGACAGACCAGATCTTCTGCATGATGAATACAAATGGCATCAAACCTTAAAAAGAAATTGCACTGAAAATTTTTTTCAAAATGTAAGAGACATTTCAAGCACATGGCAGACCTGTTATGACCCCAATCCTCATCCCCTGCTGGTGACGTGAAATGACTATGTAAATCGTGCTATCACGACAGCAGCCTTCATAAACGATGTTACAGCAGCAAGAACAATACAAAGAAAAAGAAACAAAACAAGAATGGAAGCAAAAAATGATCACCACACAGAACTTCAGCAGTACATGTGGTGTTTTGTGTGAAGGTTTGGGCAGCAATTAAAACAGAATATATCTGGGTTACACTTGTGCGTGTGCACAAAAAAAACATACACACATTCATACACACAGACACAGACACAGACACACACACACACACACACACACACACACGCACATGCACATATGCACACACACACACACACACACACACACACACACACACACACATACACAACTTAGTTTAATTTATCCTTCTGACTGTTTTTCGGCTATAAAAGTTCTTTTTAATACTTAACCAACATTTGGTGAATCAAAAAGAAAATGAAAAGGCTCCTGTATTTAAATGGATCTGTTATGGACATGAACACAATAAAATATATCTGTCAAGAAACTATAACTTAGCAATCAAGAAGTAAACTAGCAAGCAGCAGACTTGAAGTGGTTATGTATTTTTTTTTTCTGAAATGGGATAGCTTTCACAATGGTTTTTTTGTTGTTGTTGTTGTTGTGTGGGGGGGGGGGGGGGGGGGGGGTGCCTTTTCCTAGATGACAAGAAACTGCAACGAGTACATGGTGATTTGGGGTGGACATACTTCTTGCCTATATATTTCTAGGATCCAAGCACTTTCAGCATTCCACGATAAAACGGAATTCATCTCCAAAAGCACCCATGTCACAGTTTTCACAAATTAAATTTCAATGGGGAGTTCCCTTCCATCTACCTACTCAGTTTCAAGTTTACCACACTACATCAATGGGAAAAATGAACATATCTTGTGACTGCATGACATACTGTTCTTGCTCATACCATTTCTCAAAATTTGTGTACAAAATGTAATGCTTTACCTTAACTCAGTTTCCCATTCGTGCTCATAAAATTTCCCATTCATTCTCATAAAAGTATCTTGATCAGCTAATGTTAATTAAATGCATACTTAGAAGAAAAAGAGTTGCAAACTCACAGACACAATCAAAACCAATATTCATCAAGATATTATGAATGTGATCAATCCACACACACACACACACACACACACACACACACACACACACACACACACAAACATATCATGCTCACATGCACGAGCACATGCACCAGGCAGAAGGCCGGAGAGATTCAGAGAGAAAGTCAGAGGGACGGACAAACAAGACTGAAAGGTGTCAAGCAGACAGCCAGCCAGACTGTTCACCAATGGCAAAAGTAAGAGCGGAGTTGAAAAGTCCACGTCTGATGACGCCCTGCAGCGTGGAAACTGATCCTCTCCTGTTGCCAGCTTCCCCCCGTGACCAGTATCAGCAGCTCCGGCTGATGGACAGCTGCCACTCCTTGCTCAAAGCTTCCCATGTGCTCTCCATCTCGGCCTCACAGTCTATTCTGGCAAACTGCAAGTTCAGTACAAGCTGGTTACATCAAATTTGATTACTCTGAAAACTCACGTTCTCTCTCTCTCTCTCACATGTACACAGGCTTGCACGCACACACAAGCATGCACACATGCATGCATGCACACACACACACATGCATATATATATGTGTGCACGTACACACACACACACACACACACACACACGCACACACACACACACACACACACACACACATACACACAGAGAAATGGCACTGCACTCACGCTGCTCATTCAGACCCCCCCCCCCCCCCCCTCCCCCATCCAAAGCCACAGCCCAGCCTGGCGTACTGCAGCCCCAGCAATCCACAGGGAGCAATGTCAAGTCGTCAAAAGCCAACCCATCGGAGGTGACACTACACTGCCGCCAAGTCACTCTGGTGGTGTTCAGTGGTGCCTGTTCTGATCCAACATACTCAGGACACCACCTACTAAGCCCCCTGCTGACAACAATAACTGCTTAGTCGCAGAGGTGGCATGAGTGAGCTCTGCCTCCAGAATGTGCCACCACATCCGTCCAATGACAATCCCTGTGAATTTGCCAATACCAGTGACCCCGACAGAATCAAACCAAGGCCATAGACATGGAGGGAACATCAAAATTGAGGTCGCTATGACAGCAGGGCATGAAACGCCTCAAAATTTGAGATTTGTTTTTTAAAATGCTGATCGAAGTGAATCAGGACAATGAAGATAATGCTACAGTTTCCATCCCAGTCTGAGACTGCATGACAGGCTGTACTCTATACTTACTTTCACAATATACATCCCAGCATCACGTAGGCAGGTCTCAGCAGGTATATGTGTGCTATGTATCTGCCATTGAAAGTATACAATACAGCACAGCACAATATTACACAACACAGTATGTACGTAGGCTGGTCTCAGCAGGCATATGTGTGCTATGTATCTGCCATTGGGGGCCAGAATAGCTCGGTTGGTACAGCGTTGAACTTGTAATCTTGGTGATCCTGGGGGTACAGATTCTAATCTCGGCCTGGCTGTTTTGGTACAGGGGGCTTTTTCCCACAGAGTTAAACATTGGTTCTGACTCCATTTCCAAACTAGTCCTACGAATGAGACTATAAACTGAGGTTCCATGTGTGAATGCATGCATAACATCTTGCACACATGTAAAATCTCTTTACCAACTTTCAGAAGAGAAGGCCAGTCTAGGCGTTGGTATGGATGACACGTTACACATTGCATGCATTCTGCATGAAAAATCGAAAGAATGAAAGAGTTGTTAAATTGAATGAATGATGTTGACTAAATGACACGGAAAACAACTGAATGTAGCACTAGCAGGCAGCTCTTCAGTCAGTTCTACCCAGGTAGGCAGCCCATTGTGTAATCGAGAATGCGGATAATAAAGTGCTTAGAGTTTGGTCTTCGACTGAGGGAAGGCGCTATATAAGTACTCTCCTAACAAAAAAAAAAAAAAGTATACAATACAATGCAGCACAGCACAATACACAACACACAGCACATACGTGGGCGGCTCTCAGCGGGCAGGAACCGGTTCTGGAGTGAAACTGGATTTTACCCCGGGGTGGTAAGATTTTTCAGGCTTATTTTCAGACTTCTCTGAGTCCCCATCACCACCAGCAGTATTTTCAGCCTCATCTGGAGTGTTGTCGTCGGCCATATCGATTCCAACCCTGTGATAAACAAATTAAGAAGAATGTTAGTTCAAAGAAGAGGAAAACAAGATGGCGGTACCAGCCCAGTCAGTGGTGTTCCCACGTTTACAATGCCTGATTCAGCTTCTCAGCAACAACGCTGAAATAACTGTCAAAGCGTCTAAGGTTGAATGACACAAAAACTGTGCATCCTTCTCCCTTCTACTTGCTTCTCCGCTATGCAAAGGCACACAAGGAGACACATACAGGCATGCATATGCACTTGTACACACACGCACGCACGCACACACACACACACACACACACACACACACACACACACACACACACACACACACACACACACGCGCGCGCACGCGCGCACACGCACGCGCGCACACACGCACACACACACACACACACACACACACACACACACGGGAGAGAGAGACAGGAAATGGGAGGTGGGAAGGGAGAGAGCGAGAAGAAAGAGAGAGAAAGACAGAAAGAGACAGAGACAGAACAGTGACAGAGACAGAGGGGAGGAGAGGATGACAGTGAAGCTCTTACTAATACATAGCTTCTAACTGTACTGACTCTGGTGATATACATTTGACTACATTAGTATGTAACAACACTGAATTAAAATAGAGAAAAACACACAAGGGCTGACAATGATAAGGAGCTCAGGCTCAAGAAAAGAGAACACACATGTGCACAACTACAAAAAAAGCAGTATGACTTTTGCTGTATAAGCTAACAATGTATATACATTGTGTGCACTTAAAAACTCAGTCGCATTATTTCCTCCAGCCTTAACTAGCTAGTTACATCAGTCAATCAGAAAAAAAAGCCATTTCTCCTTTCTTTGTTGTTGTTTTTGTTGCTGTGTTGTTTCCAATGACAAATCAAGTGATAGTGATCATTTATTGAAGCCTCCATGACTTGTGTTGAGTTTCCCAATATCTATGTTCCTAGCTGTCTGAAATATGGCAAGAAGAAAGTTTTACTCTTCTGATCGCAATGGTGAAAATGGCCAAGGAAGCAGCAGAGAAAGAGGAAGGCAGACAATAAGTCAGTAAGGCAGAGACAGAGTGGGCTGGGGGGAGGGCGAGGGAAGAGAGAGAGAGAAAGAGACAGACAGACAGACAGAGTGAGAGAAAGAGAGAACTTGACAGACAGACAGAGGCAGAGACAGACAGAAGCAGAAACAGACAGAGACAAAAAGGAAGAGAGACAGAAAGACAAACAGAGAAACAGTCAGAGACAGAGAAAGACAAATGGAGGGAGTGGAAGAGAGACAGAAACTGTGAAAGAGTAAGAGACAGAGGGAAAGACAGACAGACAGAAAGTTGGATAATAGTGACAGAGAGACAGACACAGAAACAGCAACACAGACAGACAGAGCCAAAGACAGAGGCAGGGACAAGGACAGACAGAAAGGCAGGCACAGTGGCAGACTTAATGACAGAAACTTAGAGAGAGAGTGAGAGTGACAGAGACAGAGACAGAGAGAGACAAAGACAGAGAGAGAGAGAGATAGAAAGACAGAGAGACACAGACAGATTGAGAGACAGACAGAAGAGAGACAGACACAGAGACAGAGACAAAGAACAAACAGAGACAGAAAGAAAGACACAGAATGAGAAAGAATGAAAGATGTCTATAGACAAAGACTGAAAGAGAAAAGCAGTGACTGAGGGACAGGAGAAGAAAACAGAGAGACAGAAACGAAGGGGAAGGAGGGGGAAAGAGAGACAGAGAGACAAGAACTGCAATATCAGACACAGAGACAGACAGACAAAGCCAGCGAGATAAACAACGGAGAGAAACAGAGAGACCGACACAAAGAGACAGACAAACAGACAGAGACTAAACTGGAAAGAAAGAAGAAAGCAAAAAACAGAATCACTTTGCTGCCAAACAAAGGAACAAGCAAATTACAAAACAAACATTATGCCTTCAAACCGATTGGGTATTCTTCAGGCAAGACAAATAACATTTCAGATCATGAAAATAAAGAATGAACAGACGGTCACTTATCTCTTCACTATGAGTACAACATTTGGTCTTTGGTTAACAACTTAAACTACAGAATGGAACCGATTAAATGGGAGAAGGTGTAGGTTAAAATAATACAAATCATGACAGAATAATGAAAATGATAATAGCAATAACAATGGCAGCATAATATTGAAATAATACCAACAATAATGTTATTAGTAAATGCAGCAATAATGTGATCATGATGATGATGAAACTACTACTGATAATAAATAATGATGATGTTGGTGATAAAAGCTATGATAATAATCATCATTATCACCATCATGATGATGAGGAGGAGGAGGAGGAGGTGGAGGAGGAGGACAAGAAGGATGAGGAGGAGAAGAGGAAGAACAACACAACAACAATAACAATACCAGGAACAAGAACAATTTAGGAAATGGGAAATATAGCAAGATACAATTGTAAGAAATATAGCATTGATTGTAATGATAATAACATAATCACAAAAATAATGATAAAAAATTGGCGAAATTGTAAGTTTTTTTTTTTTCTTTTTTCTTTTTTTTTTTTTTTTTTTTGCGCACACCTGAGTCACTTAAGGTCTATGGAGACGACGTGGCATTTGATTTGAAGATTTGATTTGAAGATGAAATATACGAAATACACAAATGCATTGTAACTTCGAGAAATGAAATAGAATGAAGTTAATCATATAATGTGAATAATTAAAGTGTTATAATAATAACGTTAGTAATAATGACAATGATGATAACGATAACAATGATAAGTCTTTTATGGTTCCATTGCTACAACAACTGCAGCTACTATGATAAAATTTTATGACAATAATAATGATCATTATAATATTAATGAAATTAAAATGGTGAATGAATGAAAACCTTGCAATACTGCTGACAATGAAGAAGAAAAACAAAAACGCAAACAGAAAAGCAAACAAAACGGGGAAAGGTCGTGGGAGGGGTGGGGGATATTATGTAAACGCAGAAGTATTGACAGATGGAAAACCTGAGGAAGAAAAGGAGTGAATAGATTGGTGAGTAAAGAATGGACTGTTACAGAAAATAAAAAACAGTAATGTGAGGGAGATGCGAAAATAATTGTAACATAAACATGAGGTGAATAATGGGCTGGGATATACTGTAAACGTGGAAATATATTGACAGAAGGAAGTCAGAGGAAGAAAAGGTGTGAGTAGATTGGTGTGTAAAGAATGGATTGTTAAAGAAAATAAAAAAAACAGTAAAGTGAAAGGAGAAGCAAAAACAACTGTAACATAAACATGAGGTGAATAATGAGCAGTATGGCAGTGTGTACCATGTTGATCCATTCTGCGGCCCATGTGAGGAAATAAGTCTGTTGGTGCTTCGTTTTCGTTGTCTCGAATGTTGTTTGTCTTTGCCTGAAGAAGACGAAAGAGGTCGAAACACATCGTGTTTGCCTTGTAATTTGTTTCTTTCGTTTGGCGGCATAATAGTTTCAACTTCGCCAGCAGTCACTTCAGTGCTCACTTGAAACATTTAAGGGGCGCTACTCTATTCATCATCGAGTCCTCAACACTTTGGGCCAACGCTACCGCTTGTTCCTTCTTCTATTTTTCTTGCATAGAGCGACAACAATCAACATTCTGATTGAAAGGGGGCCCACCAGTCAGCGTTCAGTGCTTCAAAAAAAAAAAGAAGGAAAGAAAAAATTGACCCCAAACTTATCATTCACATCTTAAAACAAATTGTGATTGCGTTGGCACGGTCGATTTTAAGCTTCTGGTCCTCAACAAGAGCGTGAAAGGGGAAAAGGACTGATTCCTACCCTCCACGTTACGGGGAAAGGCGCGCGATAACCTGGCTGCACGAGCTTGATACAATTATGACGCGCCATTTACAAATTTCACGCGAAAACTGCGCGCCAACAATCTTAAGACCTGTTACATTTTTTTTTTAAATCTTTTTAATCTCCTCTACATAGCTTGGATTGTATGATAGGGTCTTTTTAAACTTCGAAAGATTCATTCTACTTTTCACAAGAGTGTTGGCCTATTTTGTACTTAAATTATCAGCCCATGTATATCATTTGTGTGTGTGTGTGTGTGTGTGTGTGTGAAGTTCTCTCCGGGCATCGATAAGGTTGAAATGGTGGCATTAGTTTTATGATCTTCTGTGTAGACTAAGACCGATTACGCACGCGCCTATAAACATCTTTACTAAGATCTAAAAGTACGGTGAAATCCCCTCCCATGCGATTTTCATACCTATTTCCTTTATGTGTCTTCATGTTTTATGAAGAAAAAAAAAAATTAGGGTACATGCCTGAACTAGATCTATATCACATATACTAACCATAAATATTTCTTTATCATTTCCACATCCATAATAACGTGAAATCCATCGACACCTTTTACTATTTTTGTGAACCTTTTGTTGAGAATTAAGCTTATTACCAAATAGAATGGCAGAACCATATTAATTTGTTTCATTTCATTTCATTTGACCCCTAATTATAACTCCGCGGTGACCTTTCTTTTCAGATTAAGTGGTTTGTGTGTTTCTTTAAAAATTAATGTGATATCAATGTTTTCTGTAAAAAAATAAAAAAAAAAAAATTTAAAAAAAAATCTAAGACATCTTTGCATTTTGTTATCTTGAAATCAATTTACGTTTTTGAATCAATTGTAGTCCTAATAATCTTCTTCTTCTTTCCCTTGACTACCGCCTTCATCATTTTGAAGGTTCTGTAGACTATATGGGGGGTTGCGTGAAGTTGAAGTCGCTTGAGATGGTGTATATCTTGGTCTGCCATATGTGTGGTTGTAGGCCATATAATATATAATGTTACAAATATTTCACATTCAAAATAATACACGCCATATTTTTGTTTTTACATAGTGATCATAGAAAAACACACAAATATACACTGATAAGAATATAAAATCAACCGTATGGCTAATCATAATCATACCGCTTTCTCTGCACAGGAAAATGAGAGTTAAGGGAAGAAGAGAATAATAGTGTCTGGTTTTCTCGCATTTGCAATATCGCTTCCTTCCATCAGTGTTTGCCTTCCGCAGAACCACACACACACACACACACACACACACACACACACACACTGCACTGTGTTCTTCTTGCATGATAAATAAGAGAGACAATATCACACACACACACACACACACACATACACACACTCGCAAACGCACTGTCTGCTCACTGTCAGGCAGCAGAGATCCTCCGAATCTGCTGCAAGGTTGGTTAATTCGGTGGCCAGAGAGCCTTGAGAGAACAAGCGGAGAACTTTCAACTCAGGGATGTTGGCAACTGTCAGCGATGAAAGGCGAGTAGGTCAGCAGGTCTGTCTCCGTGTATTTCACCAGAATAATAGTCGTTCTTTAAAAGTGCCTTGTGTGAATCAATGATAGATGCTGACTGTTATAAAATGAGTAGCACGTGATCTGATTGTCTTCTTTCTTCGACTTGCACGGGATCATAAAAGGAAGGAAACAAGAAACAAGGAAAAGTTTTTTTTTTTTTTTTTTTTTTCCCGTCTGTGCTTACAGCTACTACATTTTTTTTTCTCCCCTTCTTTCTCAGGAAAACAAAAAGAGTAGAATATGTAACAACAATTATGTGGTCGATGATACACCAGCTGTATGTACATGTGTCTAACGAGCAAAAAAAAAAACAAAAAAAAAAAAAACGGAATGGAACCTGTAATAACAACGGGGAAAACGAAAAGGAGTAGGTTGTGTAATAATAACAATTATGTGAATTTTAGAAAGAAAAAGGGTTAGTTACCGCCAATGATACAGACTACAGGACTGGGTCGTCTTCAGGGGAAAAAAAAAATTAGTACAGTGAAAACGGAGAACAAGAAACCACTTATCTTCTCATGTTCGGCGCAGAAGTTTTGTCTTATTCTTGGCGGTAACTGACCCCCTTTCTTTACAAATTTTGCTTCATTGTCCGTCCACAGTCACTTTGTTTCGAAACTATAAATTACGTGATCCATGATACACCAGCTGTAGGCTAGGTGTTTAACGAAAAAAAAAAAAAAAAAGTGTGCGTGTGTGTGTGTGTGGGGGGGGGGGGGGGGGGGGGGGGGGGGGGGGGGGGGGGGGGGGGGGGGGGGGGAGGGGGCACAAAAAATCCGGAATGGAACACGTAATAACAACGGGAAAACTTACAGAGCAGGATATGTAATAATAACAATGATGTGATAACGTTCCAGCCGTAAGTGTTTAACGAGAGAAAAAAGTGGGTGGGTGGTGGGGTGAGTGGGGGTGTAACATGTAATAACGACAACTGCGTGATCGACGAATGGCCTAGATGTTGAGGGCACGCTAGTCGGATGGACGCATTATGGAACAGAGGAACAAATTCGCACTGTTGACACAGAGGGAGAGAGACAGACCGACAGGCAGACAGACCGACGGACAGACAAGCAGGCAGACAGACAAACTTACGAACAGACAGACCGGACGAGAAGACAACAACGCACAGACAGACACACACACACACACACACACACACACACACACACACACACACACACACACACACACACACACACACACAATGCATGTCTTTACCTCCGTCAGTCAGTGTGCCTCTATTTCTGTGACCGCCTATCTGTTTTTCTGTCTGTATGTCTGTTTCTATCTGTCAGTTTTTTTCTTCCTTCCCTCCCTCCCTCTTTCTCTGCCTTTGTCACTATGTATTCCCTCTCTGCATCTTTGTTTCTCTGTGTGTGTGTGTGTGTGTGTGTGTGTGTGTGTGAACAGTGCAAATTTGTTCCTTTCTCTCATTATCAGTTCAACATCCGGGTGTCTTGTGTGACCTTTTTGCTGATGACACATCCCTTCACTCTCCAGCGCAGCGGACTTACTTACCGACAGTCGAAAACGCTCTACAGCAAGGTTTAAAGGATGTTTGGGAGTGGTGCGATAACAAGTCAATGACTGTTCATTCTAAGAAATCAAAAAGCGTGGCAATCACTTCCAGGCAGAAGCATCAAACAAAAAACTCTTAAGTCTCAGTCTGACTTTAAATGGCAACTCCCTAGAACAAGTGCATAAGCACCGAGACATGGGAATGATATAGTGGATGAGGAACTGAAGTGGCAGTCCCACACTGAATCGGTTGTTAACAAGCTGGATCGCAATCTCTTCCCGCATAAACAACTGAAGCCTTACATAGATATAAAAGCTCGACATTTTTTTTTTTCCCCTGGCTCATTGTCTCTCTCACGTCAACTTTGCATCTGTAGTCCGGGACTGTGCAGCAAAAATTCACCATAGAAAACTAGATTCAATGTACAGAAGAGCTGCAACGATAATTCTGCCCGATTCTTCCTTATTGACCTCCGAAAAGCAAGCAGAATTAAACATGCTGCCGCTGCAAACACAACTAAGCCCAATTCTTCATTATCGACCTCCGAAAAGCAAGCAGAATTAAACATGCTGCCGCTGCAAACACAACTTAAACAAAGCTGAACTTACGCATAAAGTACACAATTATCTACCTCAGAGGTGTACTAGCCGGTTACCCAACGTCGCCCGGGTATTATAAGAGAGAGAGACAGAGAGAGAGACAGCGAGAGAGAGAGAGACAGACAGACAGAGAGAGAAAGAGAGGTCTATAGGCCTACATTACTCAGGTCTTCAGCCCTCGTTCAACCATTTATTTCTTATCAACCGATTTATATAAAAATGAAGTGAAAAATAAATAAGAACTTTTTTTTTTGCATTTCATATTTTTACCTTTCAGACTATAATGAGAATATTTCTTATTTTTCAAGCCTTTCTTTCTTCTTTTCTTCTGAAACGTCGGTCGACACACTCATCACAAATTATAAGTCATTTGCACTCGATGCTCGCTTGCGGTGGTCAAGTAGATTATGACATCTTTTTACGTATTTTTCAGATCTCTCATGCAGAGATTATGTACACTTTTTTCATATTTTATATCTGTTGATATGTGTTTCTGTGTAACAGACTGTGGGGAGCAGTGCGTGAATGTACTCAATGAGGACTATTGTTATATAAGCTGTGATTTATGGAAGAACTGGGCTTCATTCTTGTTTTCCATTATGTTAACCTCCTGTGTTCTATGCTTTGTATACTTGAAATACTTTTTCAATCGCCATGGATAGTCTAACTATTGCGTCCTTAAATTGTCAAGGTCTAGGTGACATACATAAACGTAGGGATATTTTTCACTATTTAAAACAGCAAAACTATTCAGTTTACTGTCTACAGGACACCCACTTTACCAAGAAACCTGAGAAATACGTAACTGCAGAATGGGGCTATAAATGCGTATTTGCCTCATATCGGTCAAATTCCAGAGGTGTAGCCGTATTATTTTCAAACAATTTTGAATTCAAAATAACAAATGTCCAACGAGATAAAGACGGTAACTTCATAATTGTAGCATTTAGTACATTTGAAAAACACTTTCTCCTGTTTAATGTGTATGGGCCTAATAAAGATGATCCACTATTCTACAGCACGCTTAAGGAAAACATAAGGAGTTATGATACCAATAATATAATTTGTGTGGGTGACTGGAACATCACAATGGATCCCATCTTGACTGTTACAATTATGTACACGATAATAATCGGAAAAACAAGAGAAGAACTCATAAACATGACAGAAGAAATTGGGCTGGCAGACATATGGAGGGAAGAGAATCCGGAACGTAGGAGATATACCTGGCGTAAACGAACTCCACTTAAACAAAGTCGATAAGACTTCTTTTTACTATCTGAGTATCTTATTTCTTATTATGAAAATTCTTATATTGAACCAGGTTATCGATCTGACCATTCAATGGTACATTATGTTTGAAATTCGGTAAAAGTGAAAAATCTAAAGGATTCTGGAAATTCAATGTATCTCTACTAAAGGATAACAAATATGTAGATGAAATTAATGAATTTATTCTAAATGTGATAAAAGAACATATAGTTGATCAATCAGCAATACAAGACCAATCAGTATTGTCTGAGTTAATAAAATCTGGACTCAAATTTAAATTAAAAGACAAAGTCTTCCTAGATTTCCTTTTAGTGAAAATAAGAGGTAAATCAATAGCTTACGCTACAATGAAAAAGAAAAAAACGTCAGAAAAAGAAATCGAAATCACCAAAAATATAAAGAATCTTGAGAGGATAGAAAAATAAAGGAGAAGCTGAAATAAGAATGATTGAAGAAAAAAATCAAGAATTAAGAGCGATCAGGGATCAGAAAATGGAAGTGTGTACTGTTACGGTCAAAGGCGAGGTGGATCGCAGACGGTGAAAAAATCTCGAAATACTTTTGTAACCTGGAAAAAAGAAATTATATTAGTAAACAGATGACCAGACTAATGACCAAAGATGATGAAGTAATAAAAGAACAGAAAGATCTTTTAAACGGAGTTAAAACTTTCTACGAAAACTTATACAAGAAAAAGGTAACTGAAAAATGCGAAATAAAAAAAACTTGTTAAAACAATTCCAAAATTATCTGAAGATGATAAACAAATGTTGGAAGGGGAAATCACTTTAGCCCCTCCTAAATGTAGTTTACAAGATAGCTTCCTCGTGTATTTCCAAGAGAATCAGAAATGTTTTACCTTCTATCATCAGTGAAGACCAAACAGGTTTCATGGCTAATAGATATATGGGTGACAATATTAGACTGATTTATGATTTGATTAATTACTTAAATGTAAGAAATTTCCTGGTCTTGTTGCTATCTATAGATTTTTTGAAAAAGCCGCACGACTCCCTCGACTGGGATTTATGTTCCGTGTGACTTAAGACTATAATGACTAATACCCCTCATACACGGGATTTATATGTATACAAATGTGACATCATATGCCACTTCTGTTAATCGATAACACACCTTGCCATAAGATGCGAAACGGCCTACATAAAGCTATTAACTCACAGTCACTGGTCAATGGCCAGACCAGACGCCTCTGCGCAATGGTGTAACATTAAAAAATAGAAAGGGGGTCGTGTAGACAGAGGGAGACCCTATATCCTCCTTATCTATTTTATAACTATGTGCACAAAAAAAGAAGAATTCTAGCGATAACACAAATAGCCATAAAGGAAAGAGACAAAGAACATAAAAGGATATAAAAACTAAAAACGATATATAGAACACAATAATATAGTTCAGATTCGCTGACGACACTTAGCTAATAACACATATTTACAAAAACTCGAACTAATCATTTGAAAAACGATCTATAAGGAATTCCCTTCCACCACACGAGTCCACGGCATTGAAGATTTCAGGCCCTACGTCTTGAATATGAAAAACAACAGCAATCAATACGTTAGGAGCTCAATATTGCTAAACTCCAAACTGTTACCAAACAAACACAGACACGAAAAACCATACTGTTCTATCACAACTGGTCCTACACTCAGAAAATGATATGGCAATCCTATCTCACATTCAAATACTGGGTGTTTGGTTCACAATCACAGACCTAAAAGAATGTGAAAACTTAAATGTATAACCTAGAAAACCAACATTGACGATACACTGGGGAACAGTTAAAATATTCAAACATCTAAAATTTGGTCAGCTCAAGAGATAGAGATCAAAGAGAACAGCCCAGTCGGAAGACCAATCACTTTCCTGTAAGCTCCAGGTGACACCGTATTCCATCAAAACTTATACACCTGGATTTTGCTACCGAACCCTCCTTGACCCTTTTAATTAAAACAACCATTCAAAAGACATGTATGTTCAGCATAAAACATAGGATGACTTTGGCAACATGTGCAACTACAAGAATAGAATAAACAGAAGACCAAACAGCAGTGAAGAAACTAGTAAAAAGCAAGGTGGCATGATAAACACACACCCAACCAACCTGAGCACATCCAAACCCCCCAAACCCTCACACACATTACGAGGCAACGCTTGGAAACCAAAACTTCACTGTGCGACCTCCAAGTCACACCCCCACCTTAAACACCCACACAGTCATATACATATGTGACACCAACAAATATGTCATACTACCTAACCCACCCCCAAAAAACCATCCCACACCTCCAATAATACCACAAGAATAGATATACACGCTGAAAGATGACCAGGGTAACGGGTCTGTACCACATGCACACAGATACAGACCCTATACAATCATTCTGCGACTCTAAAGCACACAGTACCACATTACACAGCCTATCGGGCAATTTGGTCTTTGGGTGACAACCCAAAAAAACCACAACAACCCCGCACCAGACACAACAACCCCTCAGTCCAGCCAAACCAAGAAACACCACCGGGAATAAGACAAACCACAAACCCAGACTAATCCTACTATAACCACATGTACAATACCGCAACAATACCAAAACAAGATAGTGACAAAAAACCTAACAAAACGAACGGATAAAAACTACCCCTAACAAAAAAAAGTTAAAAACGGAGTCAAGCGAAAGAACATACATCGCCAGAAACCAAACAAACTTCCATATACTCATGAAAACCCACCCCACAAACACAACACGAGACATGTAAGATCCCACACACTAACAACACTTCCCTCACACTCACAATTAACTAGTCATTAAAGGGTGACGACAAAACAAACAACAAAAAAAAAAACCATAGATTACTCATGTAACTAATCCAACAATACTCGCATGCGGAATCAACTCGCAATAACACAAATGAACAAACACAATCTCCATAAAGACAAACACCCCGGAGTCACTACAAACACAAAATACGACACTCACCACATAAACCAGGAACACTACAAACAACGAACAACAACCTACGTACTAATCACAAACACAACTAGTACATTCACGGAGACAAACATAAAGGAGATCCCCAGCGAAAAAACAACACTAAGCCAACTACATACACCGTAAAATTCAGGCAAGAGGAGAGCACAACGAACAAAATGGCTGGCCAAATGGCAAACAAACTGAATTCTGTAAAAGCACTTGGAATAAAGATCCACAATTACATACCCACGCACCACACACCCACTCAAACCACGAAATAATAACTGTTACCAACCTGGCTACCAAAACCCTTCCCAATACTTCACCCACTGGACTTGAACACCCAAACCACCAATCTTTCTTAATGCATTATGGCGTAACACAACACAAGTACTTTTTAGGAATAAAGAAGAGAGAGATTCGGATCCAACAATTCATATATGATGTGCACCCACAGCTTACAAACTACTCCAATAAATTGTGGAAGAAGTGTGAAAAGATATTTAAATAGACCAAAATGCGCACACACATCTAGCATCAAAATCAACAAGCCCTACACATAATATCAGTGATTTTTTGGAACAATAAGATCAACGGGTGAAACAGACGACACGTTTATATGCGTGAAATCGATAATAGACTTTCAAAGAAGCTAACACTAATAAACCTCATATAAACTAATAAAAAGAAAAAAAGATGCCCCAAAAACAGCAACAACACATACACGTGCGAATAGACCCAACTGCGTCAATGTTGCAGTGTCAAGGAGAATTCGAGCAAACATCAAGAAATAATGTACAAAAAGTAACGAATTTACTTAAAGAACTGCGAAAAGGCAACAACAATACCAGTTTCCTAGCTGCCAACTCGCTAACAAACAACAACTGACCTCTAAACCAACAAACACAGACCAAAATCACACATACTAAGACCCACTCTACTTCACAGTGAAAACTCATCATGACCTCGAATAACAAACCAGGTCCACATAATATCACAACCAAAAACATCAAGAAATCTCGAGCCTTCACAACTTGCCGCCTGAAAAATATGGAAGAGTAAGTGCGGAACATGGAAGGAGCAAGCATACAGCTAAGATAGAAAATCGAGCCCCAACAGAGAATGAACACAGCGGGTCCAGGACCCACTGATAGGCACGTGCCCCACCTGAGTCGTGTAGGCGACTTACTAGGTCCACAGGGCTAACTAGTGTTAACTACTATACTAGAACTTACTGAAAAAGAAAATTGGACTCTAACAGTCTATAAAAAATAAGTAGTTAAAAGGAATGCCCACTCATGTAAAAAACACAACAAAACAAATAGTGCTGACGGGATGAATGAACCCGAAGCCAAAAGGACAAAGGTGAACGTACAGAGGCAAATAATAGGCCGAAAAAAAGGAGGGGCAAATTAACTAATGCGCACCTGGGGGCGCGCAGAGGTTGAGAAGATAGGCAGAGACAGCGAGGGCAATCGCGAGCGTGGACTCAACTTGGAGGACCAAAGGGAAAGAGAAACAACACAAAAACAACGAACACCACTAATTGAATAGCGAGTGGAAATCGCCGAAAGGGGGTAAGGTACTGATACGGGGTCAGGCAAAGGGGAAGTGGCGTCTCTACCTAAGTTCACGCGCGGTGACTGGGGGGCTCTGGGATCAAGGTAAATAACCCGACACGATGCAACCCATTACAAAAGTAGCAGAGGCGAACCAACAAGAGAGAAACGAGCCAGAAAAAGCAAGGATGGGGACAGGGTCGGCATGAAATAGAAAAAGCAGCGTGGACGGGTATTAAAAACGAGGGATCCAGGTAAAGCACAAGAAAGCGGGCGGGGCGGGGTGAACCTGTACTTGAAAAGGAAGAATCCTACAGGACTGCTTGGGGGGGTAAACCTTCTGAAACAGCCAAAGCGGGAGAGCGGGGCCATGGAGTCTCAAACTGCGGACAGAAGGAAGGCGACTTGGCCCAATATGCAAAACAAAACCCTAAACGCAAAACGGGCCGGGGAGTGTTCCCGCGGTGTGTCAGGAGTTGAATGCGTGGCAAAATAAGTGGCCTCAATGGCGTCACGAACGCAATGCGTCCACGTGATCGCCGACCCGACGTTGCTGTTTGTGTAGAACCGCAAGGATTCTCAGAATGATACCAAATTTGGTGCGATCGGCCCCAAAACTGTGGCCGTGTAGACGCGAACAGACAGACAGACAAACTGAGCTTTATATGTAATAGAACATATATAAAGATATACCTCAAGAAACTCATTACTCATACTATTCAAGTCACATCTTGTCGATATGGGTTCTAACCACGTGCTGTCTACGGGATAAATCGGGGGGGGGGGACATGTTCAAAACTAAAAGTTCCGCGCATTTTCACATGTTCATCCGTTTGGAACCCTCTTCCCCCCATACCTAAAACATTGTAACCGTTTCACGGTAGTTGGCCATCTTCGCAAATATTTTTCACAGACTTCCCCCCTCCCCTTTAACGTATACCAGTCCTTGTCTTGCTCATAGACGTGTCCTTCGCGGGCAGGTCACTTAAAACCATCAGACTAGTGTTCATATGTGTGGGTGGAGTTTGTGTTACCGCAGCACCAGAGTATGTCCATTGGATGATACCTCTAAGTATCCTTACTCCTACGGAAAATTGCTTATCTTTAAAAGATATATTCGATTCATGTCAATCGCACACCTTCATTATCCTTGTCTGGTTGCGAACCCACCAATATCACCACCACACAAGCAAACATCAGCATTAGTCACTGTTTTCTCTACCCACTTTT